>CM038225.1:48020360-48102874 GCA_021442155.1 Cymbidium sinense | reverse complement strand
AGCCTTCAAATGAAATTGAAGTGCTTACATGGATCATAAAGTAACTATATATTCAATCTTATTGCATCTACCGTAGTGAGTATTTTAAGAGATTAATGAATTCTCCATGATTCACCTAAGAGTTTAAAATGACCACACTGGGCCCCATACACAATACTTAAACTTAGTGTCCGAGGATGTCAGAGGGTTGATTCCCTGCTTTCCGGGACCGTCCAAAGTTAACAAAACCTAAAAAATCTAATTATAATATTATAAAAAATTACAGCCTTAGTAAAATCAAAAGCTAATTTATCATAGAATTGTAAAGATAAATCTATCTAAGATCATTATTAATGTAATTTCTCAAGTTTAAACCCTCAAGAGGAAAGTCTCAACTGATCCTCTTGCTAAAAGCTAAGAGTTGATAAGGTCTCGAGGACTATAAATTTTGAAGCAATAAATAATCTTAGTTCAGGACTAGTTCAGGTTAACAAAACCTAATGATGTTGTTATAACTTGCTCAACTTAAGAAAATCTCTGAGATGCTAATTATGTCATATGACAGTATAATAACTATCTCCTAACTCTCCAATGATGGTCGAGTTGATCAAGATATCAACCATAGGGGTTATTATAATTCAAAGTTCTTAAACTATAAATCTAGATCTGATCTTCTATTATTAATTTAATAGAGTCTATGGGATCTAAAATAATAAACCAAATGGTCAAACAGACTTATCTCCCCAATGATGGCTAAGTTGATTGAAGATATCAACCAGAGGGGTCATCATTATCAAAACTATTCAAGATATTTATATTCTATAATCTCAAATTCAAAATTCATAGAATGTAATTCTAGATCTGATCCTCTATTATTAAATTAATAGAGTCAACAGGATTTGAAACAACAAAGTAAATAATCAATACCCCGATGATGGCCATGTTGATTGAATATTTCAACCGAAGGGGTTCTCATAATAAAAAATCTATCAAATTTCAATGTCAAATCATTACATATTCAAATCTAAATAAATTATAAAATGATCAAATATTCAAATTATAAATTATAAATTATATAAAATTAATTATTTAAATTTAAATTTAAAGTAAAATCCATCCACCCATCCGCAACTATTTGTCGAGGGTGACAAATTAAGAAAATTTGCTCAAAAGAGCCAATGTCAAATCAAACACATAAATATTTTCACACTTAATTAATCTTAAGGGACATACTGGTCCGTCCTTTTCGCAAATGGCACCACATAAATGGCGTTATGACTAGAGCTCTCGACCGGGTGGTTTCGCAAAATGACACCACTAAATTACACCATCATAGCCAGATGTTCCCTAATGGCTTTGCTCTTGAGTTGCGAGTTATAGAATGTGTTTGATTAGGTAAAAAACTCTCTGTTAGCTATGGTTGACTTATATTTGTCCCCTTAGACAAACTCCACCCTGTGTCTGAGAGGTTCCTTGGACGCAACCCATGCCGACAAGGATCCTTCTCAAGTTGGGTCACTACCCCTCCGAAAGTAGGGACCATGAAAGTGGGATGATAACCATGGGATCTTAATTGGGCACATCGCCATTCCCCAAACATCCACTTTAAGCTAATAATGATGAATTTCATAAATTCTAAATCTTAAATTTTAAACTCCTTATGTTGCTATTATATGATATGCATTTAGCAATCTAATGAAAAGCCTTAATTGAAAGTTCTCTCTTAACATTGGGAGGGGTAATTAACTATAGGTGCTTCATGCTATAAACACGGAACCATCTAAAGTCCTCACAAAATGAGGGTGAAATCTCTAGTGTCATATCTATTCCTCGCCTTCTAAAAAATTTCACCGACATTAAATCAAACTCTCTTCATCGAGAGGTTGGTGGTGAATTTTTGGAGCCCGCAATGCGAAAGGAAGGGGATGATGCCTTAGTAGTTAGATCACGGGTTTGAATACATATCTGAAGCTACTAACCTGAACCCATTGCTTCAAATCCATTAGGAGAATCGCTACATATGGACAGTCACATGTGATGCAGTTCAACCCAACCATTGTACACCACTCCTAAAGCACATCCCCATGAGTCACTAAGTCAACTAAATAGAAAACAAATAAAATTTTTTATTAAATGCAACCAAAACTTGAAAAATCTTAATAAATAAAGAAAATTTTAAAAATATTTAAAAGTGGCTATAAACTTAGTGAGCAAAGGAGCATACTAAAAAAATAAAAGCTTCAAAATTTATTGCCTAGATTAAAAGTAATTAGGCTTTGCTTGAAATTCATATTTTTAAAATTAAACTCATAATACAAACCAAATGGCTTGAATTTTTAATGGTATGTTTGTTATGTCTTCCCATTCACCAATAAAAATTCACTTCATTCAAGTGCATAAATAATTAACTAGAAAATATTTAATAAATTACTTAAATTTATAAAATCTTGCAAAATATATATTTACCTATGAGAGTTTTATTAATGAGGGTAACTTGATAAAAATAATTTTGACCTCTAATCTTAGTCAAATTGAAAATTTTCTAAATGTTAGATTAATTAAGCATTAAATAATTATTTAAATACATATGGGCTTCAAAATTTCACAATAAATCACCAACTAAACTAAAATATATAAGAAACTCCTCATTGAAAAGGATTTTCAAAGAAGAATATTGAAGAAATAAAAGTCTTAATTGTTGGTGAATGATATGTTAGTAATTTGTGTTTAATTAAAATATCTATTTTTAGAATTAGCACTAAGATACTTTCTTAAATGACTTAAATTTTTATGTGGCACTCTTGTTGGTAGTCTCTACTCTCTTTAAAATTTAATATTATTTGGATAATTGTATCAAATTTTATAAATTTTAGAATGCTTAATGACCAAATTCACTTAATAATTAATTAATTAAAATCACAAAATTTATCAAATTTATATTTTAATGTACAAATGCACTTTAACATGAGACTTAAGAAAAAAATGATTAAGATCACGGTAATAACTAAATCTCAAAATTACCACTAATTGGGTATTTAGGTAATTAATAAATTATTTAATCACCTAGAACTTAGAAAATCTATAACAAATCTCCAAAAATGTAAATGAACACCCTTTGTGCTCAACTAATAAAGAGTTAATCAATGAAAATAGAACCTCTAAATAATTTTGGGCATTTTAATAGTAATTATTTCCTATTTATTGAATCTTAATTAGTATAATTAATCATAAAATACCTAGATGATTTAAATTTTTAAAATTTATTTTATCTATCATTATCCATGTTTGAGAATTTTCTTAGAATTTTTGTGCTCATGGTTTATGTTTTAGTAAACTTTTAGAATTAATTAAGAAATAATTGAATTAATCAATTAATAAATCATAAAAAAATAAAATTGTGTTTTTAATTATAAATCACTTAATAGATATATAATATCATGAAAACATAATTGGCTAAGTTTAGTGCCCTCTAATTGTGTTAATCACCATAATTAAGTATAGTCAAGAATGTCTTAAGTGTGTTACTTAAGTGTAAATGATTCTCATAATCATATGACCAATCTTAAGGCTATTGAAATTAGAAAATGGCCTTCTATCATTTTTGTGAAAAAATGTGTATGAATAGACTTAATTAAATTTGCTAAGTAAATATTTATAATTTGTTTATATGTTAAATTGCGTACGATATAAAATCACATTTGAGTCTTTTATAAATTAACTTATGTAATTTTGAAATGCCTATGTGTACGTTTTCAAAGTCATTTGCATTCATGTTTAAGCTACCATTAGCAATTAATTTAAAATTTTAAAATTATTTTATTATATTATCATTAGGTATATAGTCTTAAAACTCAAGATAATAGGGCTACCATTTTAAAAAAAAGTTTTTACCTCATATCCCTAGTATAAAATGAGACATACCTTTGAATAATAAATATGCAAAATAAAAATAAATATTATTAATAATCAATAAAATAAAATAATTAATTCATTTACAAGATATATAATCTAGAAACCTAAGGTCACAGAACTACTAATTTTAAGAAGCTTTTTATCTCGTATCTCTAATATAACAATGGCAAACCTAAAAATACAAAATGAAATAAAAATATATTTAATTCCTTTCAATAAAATGAAATAAATATTTAATCACTTAATCTCCTCCTACATAAAGCATATACTCATATGAATGATTTAAGTAATTCCTATTAACTTGCGGAATGTTTATACATATAAATCTAAGATGAAGTTTTTTTTCTTCAACTATAAATAATATAACTTTTAAAATGATGATGTTTATAATAAAAGGAGAATTTTATTAAATGTCATGAAGGGATTCTTATAATACTAAGATATTCTTCATAAGGTCATGATATCATTTGGAATCCAAGTAAGTTTTAACTTAGCCTCTTAGGGTAAATCTTCATCCTTTTATGAAATGTTTATCTTATTAAGATCAAGGTGTAAGGAAGAGGCCCCTACCATAAGTAGGACCCACTAGTCGCTCTTTATAACATTAAATGCAATTCAAAATTAAATTAAATTAAGCTTCAAAACCTATCTCTAAATCATTAATCACATAATCGAAACCATCCATTCGTAACAAATTAAACTTTGTCCTTAAGTTTTAACTTGAACAATATTATCCTAGCTTCCCTCACAACAATAGCTTTTGCATACATATTAGAATATTAAATCATCAATTCTAAACTTAGGTTAGACCAAGACATATGTGATGTTCCTTTTTTTTTGTTATGTGGTATAATATTTTAAATTGTATGTTAGGACTATATGTTCATACATATTCTAGATGTTAGAGTGACATTTATTAGATTGATAATATATTTTGTAAATAGTTGTGCTTAATTAAGAAGGATGCTATGATAAATTTAAATCTAACAAGTTTGCATGCAGGTGTTATTTCGTCTAAGCATAACCCATTATGATATGTGGACTTGGCTTAGACACCCGGTGGTGCCAAATCCCGCTATTTGAATTTTAACTATTTTGTGTATATGTGTGTTCTAGCTACTCGCCTTTTGCAACTATATATTTATGATTTATTTTAGAATTTCAAATATAATTTGTTCTAAAACTAAGTTAGAATCATGGGGTTTATGATGAGTAGGACTTGAAGGCGTAAACTTGGGAAGCTCTATGAAGCCAAGAGCATCCACACTTTGGAGATGAAGATGAAGACCACCATTAACTTTTCATTTATTACTTAATTCTAGGTTATACTGCATAAAACATAGCTTGGTTGTCCTTTTTCTGAATTATATAGCAGAGCCTAGTTGTACCGACTTTTCATTATTTTAATTTGATTTGTATAATTAGTGTGTTTACATTGATTACATATTAGAAATAGAATGATTATCATAAGTTTCTTTATTTGTGTTGTATTAATTAATAGTGGCATGGATTTCGATAGGCTCATAAGAACTAAATTTTCTACCCAACTTAATTAACCAACTCTAGTTAAACAAATATAGCTCATAACTTCATTCAATTAAATCCTTAGTATAAATACTAAAATCAACTAGAAACTTTATACTTGAATATCTCATTATCTCTCTTGCATTAGGCTCTTCTCTCATTGCACGGAAAGAGATAGAGTTTGTCTATTAAGGATAGCCATCTTTTGGGAGAAGTTTGTATTCTACTTTGATTTAACCTATAACTCCATTCTAAATGTATCTCATTGTAGGCATGATTACATACTCAAGCCTTCAATTAAATTTTGTCTCTAAAAAAAACTTATAAAAGTTAAAATTTTACTACATTAGCTAAAAGCATTGTTCATACCAATCATAATCCTAAAATTTAAGGAGTGAGTTCAAGTTCTAAGACTTTTTTTATTAATAAACAATAACATAACAATGTCACATTGCATATGACTTGACCACATAATTCTAATGTGTGGGTGGTGTTAGATGGTGGCTCATCTAGGAGAGCAATAAGTCCATAAAAGTCACGAAATGTTTACTTTTTCATAGTGGAAGTGAACCAATGTATCTCAATTATCTCTCATTAGATTAGGTTGAGCTTCTGCTTATGGTAAGAACTTTTAGCTTTAATATCTAAGCAACATGTTTCTTCTATACAAGTATAAGTTCTATAACTTCTTAGTAGTCTTGTATTATTATAACATAAGTCCCACCAGTCTAATAAATTGCAAACCCAAATTTTAACGAAAATCTCAATTTTAAAAATATAAAGTCCAATTATAGGATATATTAAAGTGCTTACTTAACTTCTTAATATCAAAGTGCTTCCTAGTTATTCTCATTTAGAATTTGTTAAGAACTATTCCTACTTGAGTTCCCTAATCTAACTTTCAATTTAGTTGTCTTGATATAAACTTTTAAATATATAAAGATAATATCTGACTACTATAGTCGAGAGTTTTTTAGAAAAATTTTCTCTTAAGATA
This sequence comes from Cymbidium sinense, assembly GCA_021442155.1. Taxonomy (NCBI): domain Eukaryota; kingdom Viridiplantae; phylum Streptophyta; class Magnoliopsida; order Asparagales; family Orchidaceae; genus Cymbidium; species Cymbidium sinense. The sequence goes on along the minus strand of CM038225.1, from coordinate 48,096,462 downwards.
TAATTAACTACAAGGGATTTTCTCTTACAAGAAACTTGTAACTCATTCTAAAATAAACTCCATCTTACTATATCCAAGTAAGGTAGAGAAAAAAACTCTAGTACACATAGACTCATCAAGCTTAAAAATTTTTATTAAGTGATTGAATCCATCATATGATGATTTTTTTTCAAAGTAATACATTACACTTTGATACAATAATCGATTAATTAAATGAGTATCTCCAAGATCTACATGGTGTCCTCTCATTTTTAACCACCACATGTTTCTTAATTCGCATGTATGTTAAAATCATAATATCTTTTTAGAGATCTTTGATGAATTTAATCACAAACTCATACATACGATTTATGTAAAATCTTAAACTTTTTTTTTTGCTTGAAAGCTTAAACTCGCAACTAATAAGCTAAGGTGGGATGCAAAGCAAACTTCTTCTAGATTCATGGGTTGTTGCTCATTAAAATAATTCTTTTAACTCATGAATTTAAATCCCATACGTATTTAGAAAAATTAAACACAAACAAAAGTTCAATTAATACACCACCTCTTATTAGCACCACATTAGGATTTTATTTTTAGAAGGCTATGAGAATGTAGTATTACTCTTTTTTAAAGTAATCACTTAAAATAATTGTTTTTTCATTTGTATTCATTTAGAGAAAATTTGTCTTTATATGCCTCACAAGTCACATAATAGGAAAAACATCTCCACTATTTATTTTCTTGAAGAAAAGCTAAAATTAATTTTGAGTAAAATTATCTCGGTCATATATTCATGAACTACTTATTAATGTCCATTATGAATGGAACTAGTTCAAATTAGTTTGAATTTTAAGTTTTATTTGAACCTAATCACTTTTTAATAGGGTTTGAACCTTTGTTTAAATCAAGATTCAAACATAGTTCCAACAAATTCTAAACTTTCTCTTCATATGCATGTCGAGAGATACATTTTCAATGTGCTAATGATGACTTCCTTAGAGAGCCCCATATCTTGGTATGTCTGCCAAGTAAGCTCTACATTACTAGTCCTAGGATGCTACTCCCATGGAACTCCAAACTTTGATCTTAGAAAACTTTTCCCAATGAGCTTTATTCATAAATTTCTCTTCTCCTAACATGTCATCACTTCCAATAAAAAACTACCACTATCAAGCTCTCATCATCAATTGTTATTATCATTTAAATGTCTTCAATCATGTGATACCTTTCTTAATAAGCTACACCCAAAAAACTTCTCATCTTTTTTTACACAACACTATCAATGACTTAACCCAACAAGTGATGAACGTGAGCCTCCGTTCTTCTTCACATGCCACTGGAGCCTTCCATGCCCACCCCAGTGAGCTCCCATCATGAACTTAATGCTGCCACCTCTGTGGTAATCTTTCCCCAATGAGCTTATCAAAAGATAAAAGGAATTATGCAAGTTTGATTGTATTTCAAAAGTGATTCGAATGATGATTCAATGTTAAGTTTGAACAAGATACAAATTCTAAATGTTTTGAACCATTTTAAAAGATAGAGTTCATTAAGTGGCCTATGAATACAAGAGGTTATCCCTTCTTAGAATTAAATCTATCCATGTTGACCTCCTCATATGTGTCATAAGTCAAGTCAAGTCCACAAGTCAAATTCGATGAATTTTGGAGGTGATAGTACGCAAACTGAGGATCAAATGCATTGGACATCACTGAAAATGGTCAAAATATCCTCCGATCGGCGAACAGACTTTGTCATCACGTTTAGAACATTAAAATTGATTAAAATAAAAATATTACAAAATCTAACGATCAATTGATTAAGCGATCGAGCTATCAATGTGTCGACGCGCATATCAAAGTCGGAAAGCTATGATAATGTCCGAACAACCTCCGTTCATAAAATTGATTATGTTGTTAGTTTCAAAATATCAAAAACTATCAAATGAGACTATCCACACTTAATTCAGATGAGTCTGTGCAAATGTCGAATGATTTGAAATGATAACATGCAAATCGAGGCTGAAATACACAGGGTGTCACCAAAATCAACTCAAATGACCTCCGATTGATGAACGGACTTCTCCATTGTGTTCAGAATATTGAAACGGTTAGAATATAAATATTGCACAACTTGATGAGAAACTGATCAAGCGATCGAGTCGTTAATGCACCTGCATGCATATCGAGGTCAAGAGGCACTAACACAAACCAAATGACATCCGTTCACAAAATTGATCATACTGTTGGATTTGAAATGTTAAAATCTATCAAATAAGAATATTTGCACTTAATTGGACAAGCCTGCATGAATGTCAAGCTGTCGAAAGTGGTGACGCATATTTTGAGCTGAAATTTACTCAATTTGACGCCGACTTGAACCAAATGACCTCTGATTGAGAAACAGACTGCGTCGTTGTGTCTGGAACATCAGAATAACCTAAGATTGATTTATATATCAACTATATGAGTCTATCAGCATAAAATTCATATTAAGGTGGATTACATATTCATAAAATTGATTTAAAAAGAAAAAAAAACTATTTACATCTAATAGCCCTAACCAACCCATCTCACAAGCCATCTCCCCATCCGCACGATCTCCCCCCTCAACCTCCCCCTGTTGGTTTTCAAAATTGCTCCCGCTCTCAATTTCTCCTCTAAAAGCCGCAAGATCTCTCATTCCTCAAGCCTTTTTTTTAAAAAAAAAACAAAATCAAAAATTGGTTCTCAAGACAACCAACTTACGGGTTGATAGAAGTGAGAAAGTATAGCCATCCGACTGAAAAGATATAGGGATCAAGATAAAGGAAAGGAGGAGAGCATTTTCAAGCCCGGATAAAGATCCCTAGTATTTCTTCTTCATCTAGCTTTCTTAAGATTCCAAAGATGATGAGTACCTGACGATGTTGGGATCATCGAGAATGTGATTTCATCACGTTCGTGAGAAAGAAGGTGGAGAAATTCGCCAATTCCATACCTCACTCGCTCAATTGCATGCTCTAGGTCTTTTATGGCATACCCATCATCCACCCCCATTCAATTCTTGTAGTTACCATCAATGGCATTGGCATTATGCTAGAAGGAACTTATCTTGCCATATTCTTTCTCTATGCCCCCAAGGATCTTAGGATGAAAGTGTTGGAGATCCCGCTAACCGGCATTCATGATGGTTGTGGTCGCTCATGTCATAGTCATTAAAAGAGGAAATAATGGTTGGCATCCTCTATGTCATCTTTGGCACTTGCACGTATGCCTCCCCTCTCACCATGATGAAAATGGTGATCGAGACCAAAAGTGTGAAGTACATGCCCTTCTGGCTTTCCTTGGTGGGTTATCTCAATGACATGTGTTGGACCTCATATGCGCTTTTAAAGTTCAACATCTTCATTATGATACCGAGTGGGCGAGCTATTGATTCCTCCATCTTGTATGCATACATGTTGCCGGTGCACTCGGTCATGGAGTTGGAGAATGAGGAGGGAAGAAGAGATAGGAGGTTGAGATGATGGCTGATGGCTTTAGTCCCTAAGAAAAGGAAGTCCAAGAGTTGTTGACTAATTTTCTTGTTTGATGCATTGTGAAGTGAATAGGGCACTTAGCTTTCTCCGCTTATTTAGTGTAATCATCACTTTCTACACTGATCATGTGATTTTTAATGGAATGCTATTGCATTTCCATTATTTCCACTACCCCTACAGCCAAACAGCCCCTCTTTCTTCCCTTAAAAATGATGGAAATCGAGAAGCAACATTGTCATGAGGCAGGTTCTTCTCTAAGTTTCTGGCATTTCAACTACCCCTGCAGCCAAATAACTCCTCTTTCTTCCCTTGCAAATGATGAAACCGAGAAGCAACACCATCATGAGGCAGGTTCTTCTCTAGGTTTCTGGCATTTCCACTACCCCTACAGCCAAACAGCCTTTTTTCTTCCCTTGCAAATGACGAAAACCAAGAAGTAACACCATCATGAGGCGGGTTCTTCTCTAGGTTTCTGGCATTTCCACCCCTATACCAAACAAATTTTTTTCGACCTTTCTCTTTAACCAAGAAGAACACCGTCATAATGTTCTTCTCTTAGTTTTTTAGCATATCCAACCCGTTTCCTCGATCGATAATGCGAGAAAAATGAGTCAGAACATGTGGGATGTGTGAAAGTGGATGTATATACTTGTGTTTATTTATAGGTTTGATTGCCTCTCATGCTCATGAGGGTGACGAGATAAAAATTATATGTTGCAAGACACGCTTATGCTTATTTGGGAGTACCAAATAAGCCAACATCCATTAGATGTCGCTCCCCCTAGATAAAATGTTGTCAAAATTTTTTCTAATTTCTAGACATGGAAAAAAGGGGGGAATGAATATATATTGCATTGTATATCTTCTTTCAAGTTTGAAGGCCTCATCGTGCTCATGAGGGTGTGACGAGATGAAAAACTAGTGCAGTGTCGCAAGACACCACTCGCTACTCTCATGAGGGTGTACCGAGAAAGCCAAAATACTCCTGATGCAGCCCCCTACACGGGGATGACGCCGAGAGGCTGCCAAAATTTAGACTAAAATTCAAGACTTAAACAAATTCAAATGGAAATTATCTAAACTTAAGTCAAACAAAAGATATATGATAAATATGAAGATAAATGTTAAATCAAAGAGAAATAGGGGAAGTGTAGTTAAAGAAAATTTTGGAAAGAATAGAACACTCATTTAAAATGCAAGTATAATTTGGGGAGGCTAATATTAAACTCGCAAACTATAATTGTGATTCTTTATGGTTTAAATTGAAGTGGTAAAGTGAGTTCTCTTTTATTCAAATTTCTCAAGATTAAACAAGACTTAATTGAAACTTGGGGAGATAAATGCCAAACTCATAAGAGAGTTATAGTAAATTTGAAGTCTAGTTTCCAAATAAATATGTGATTTGGTATGGAGTTAAGGATGAATCTAAATTTGATTTAATAACTCCTATATCAATATGGAGGTGATTACTATGCTAGCTAATAAGAGTAGGCTAAAGCAATAAACACTAAAATGACAACTTATCAAAAGTGATAAAAATTGAACATAATCAAGTTGGGAGAATTACAAACTCAACAACTAAACTAAGTGCAAGTAATGTTATAAACTACAATCTAAATCAAAATACTTTCATACCAGGATATGCAACTTTTGTACAAGCAGACAGAAGGCGATACTAAATCTACAAAAATCATAGGAATTTCTTCAATCAAAAATTAAGAATTTTATTCTAATTATGATTTTCAAAATTTAATAATTTTATTAATTAGACAAAATTAGCTAAGCTATAAACACCTGCATGTGCTCAGACATAGAGATTTCAAGAGAAAATTTTAATGTCTAAAAAGGCTATGTAGGCTAAATTGGAATTAAATGAAAATACAAAAAATCAATCTCATAATTCAGAAATAAAATTACCTAAATTTCTAAACACCCGCATGGGCCCCGACATTACGATTATTTAAATTCAGAGATGTCTTGTGAGTTGCTTCGCTTTAGTCTTTGGGTCCGAGTTAACAAAACCTAAAACCTATAATAAGATTTTCAAATCCAAATATCGAGAAACTTGATTCTATCATGTGACATTAGATCTAATCCTCATAGCCAAACAGAGTTGGCAGGATCTAAAGCTCTTAAACATATTCAAATTAATCAATTTTAAATCAAATTAAGTAGCAATAAAACTGCTTAAATGGAATTCTATCATTAAAAGCTTAAATCAAAACTCAATCTATCCACCTTCCACAATTATTTATCGGAGGTGACAAATTAAGAAAACTCTAGCTCACAAAGGAGCTAATGTCAAATCAAGTGTTTTGCTATGTTCACTCTCAATCAATCTCACGCCAGTAAGGACGTGGCCCATGTCCTCTGACTGTAATAGGCTCCACAGATAAAGCAGTTATGACCATAGTCCTCTGATCAGGTGGTTTGGCCAATCAAGCCCCATTATATTACGATCACGACCATAGCCCGTATGCTCCCCAATGGCTCTACCCTTGAGTTTTGAATCATAGGGCAAACAGCCCTCTATCAGCTAAGGTAGACTTAAGACTGTCTCCTTAAACAAACACCACCCCAAGTCTACAAGGATTTCTTGGATGATGTAACCCATGTGTTGCTGATGAGGATCCTTCTATTAGGTTGGGTCGACTACCTCCTCTGACTAAGTAGACTAGAGACCATGACAGCCTGGGATGACGGAACCATAGGATCTAGATCGGGCACATCATCATTCCCCCAACCATCCTGTTTAAACTAAAGTGATAAATTTCATAATTTTAAATTCTGAAACTCTATATACTGGTACTATACGCTATGCATTTGAGTGATCTAAATGACTAACCTTAATCGAAAGTTCTCTCTTACTTATTGGGAAGGGTAATTAACTATAGGGGCTTGTGCCTATAGGAAACCTGGAACCAGATCTAAAGTCCTCACAAAATGAGGGCAAAATTTGGTAGTGTATCTACTATTCCAACGCCTTCAAAATTCACCAACGAAATCATACACTCTTCATGAGAGGTCGATGGCAAAGCTACCATTTTACGACTCCAGGGAGGATTCTCTTTCCATCTTTGGCTAGTCATACATGTGTTATAGTAGAAATAAAATTTTTGAAAATTCAAAACAACAAAATGGTGATTTAAGTGTGTAATAAATTCAATATGAGGCTCTATGTAAAATGAATCATTCAGAGTATATCTTTATTTCACCATTATTTTGTTCTAAGTAGCTCTGCATCTTGAAAGTATGGGATGAAATAATTATTTTTAATTACTAATCCTTATCTTTCACCTTTGTAAAATGGATTTACAAAGCTCTCCTTTCACCATTCAGCTAGGTCATGGTGCGAACATCTGCCTAACCAACGTCATCATCAACACAGGAAAGGTTGGAACTACAATTCAATTTGGTAGCTTGAATTTCCTGGCTATCGTAGCTGTAACTCCTGAAGTACCCACTCATGGTACATTCGTCCGAGGCCATGCTGGAAGGCCTCAAGTTACTGAAGCTCCTACTAGCCATGTGCGCCAACCAGCCAACCAACATGTCAAGGAGTTCTCCCAATAGAAAACTTTAATTTTCTAGGAGGTCAATCCCCCCGTGATGAAAAGAATCGTTAAGGGGAAAACTGTGTCTTTAATGCCTCATAGTATAATTGCTTTACCAATTGAACCTCTTGTATTGGAAAGCATGATCATGAAGCTTCCTCATCATGAAGCAAATTAACCAGAAGATAGAGAAGAAGGAGAAATGTTGAGCTGAGGACTCAGTAGATCCCCTTTGAATGACCTAGTGAATAAGCGATACTGCCGCCTGAAGCGGGTATTCCTACCCACAATAACTTTGACAATCTAAAGTAAGTAAAGAGGAATAGCTCTATTGATGAAATAAAACAGTCCTTTTGGAACCAACCACGTCAAGCTCCACCATCTCAAAGGAGATAGCTTGAAACACTATCTACCATGATACATAAAGTTCTCAAAGTAGCCAAGGACAAAGGCCTAATGAAAAGAAGATTTTAGAGGCCTATGGTGATGGAAAATATTGAAGCTCCACCAAGAAAGTTGTCATCTCTTCTGGTAACTAGCCATCAAGCCTAGTATGCTTTGCATGGTGAGCATCGAAGAGTGACACTTGGATCACATGCCCAAGAATTTATTGCTGAAAGGTCCCAGTGAAAGGGTAAATAGATATGGAGGCCAATGCCCCGTAATGAAACTTTAAATAATAGAAGAGGTGTGACATCTGATACATATACTCAAAAATCTGCCTCAAAATCAACTCATCAGAAGTAAATACCCAAAAGAAGGGATATCATTGATGAAAGACATGATGATCGACACCCTAGAGAATCCTCTAGGGGATCCCATCATCGATCAGGTTCACCCCCACAAGAGAAGGTTGACTTTGATCACAGTCCTTTAATAGAAGAAGTATTTATTCCGCACATTGAACCAGAGATCCACTAGAAACGTCTATCAGAAATTTGTGTACAAGAAGAAAATAATGAAGAGGACACTATGGAAGTGGAAGTTATCTATGTGGTCAGAGATATAGATGAACTCTTCGCTCAGAACCATCAGTAGCAACATGAACTCAGGGAACCTGAACCTGAATTCGACATTTATGAAGAAGAGTCTTCACTGAAGCAAATAGAGGATGGATCTTCGAGCTTTGTTGAAGATAAAAAAAAAGATCAGAATGAGAAAGAGATCATAAGTGTCGAAGCTATCTATATGGTTGAACTAGAAAATGATCAACCTGGTACACGCTTTAATACTCAATCATCGACCTACCAATGTTGTCTCGCAAATGCACAAGGAGAAGGATAGTCAAGTTTTTCCTGAGAAAATGAGCAAGGAGCGAGAACAAGAAATAGAAGAAGAAGAAGAGCAGATCTTGATTGACACCATGGTGCTAGCTAGAGAGCAAAGAGAAATGCAAATCAAATGAAGGTCAAGGATAAGGAGATTGCTCAGCTTGGTACCAAGATGAATGATATGATGATACAAATGAACATCATGATGGAGATGTTGTAGAAGAATATCACATCAAGTGTACTTTTATCTGCTAATCAACATGCAGCTAATAATACAACTTCTATACCACCGACCAGGGTTTCAAGCTCTACAAGTACATGCCACATGCGAGGAACGAAGTTAACCAACTACCTCTCCAGCTGATAATTCAAAATCTAACTAGCACAACTGAAATGATAACAACTGCTTAGCTATAAACATTAATCAATGAAAAGATAAAGGCAGTCATAGCCTCATCAGTGAAAAGTCGGTGAGTGTCGCCTTACCAGAATATGACCGCGTGCCAAAAGGCTACTCAATGCTGAAATTTAATACTTTTAGCGGGCTTGGTAATCCAAAGCAATATCTAGCCTAATTTAAGGCTACTTGTGGTAACACAGGAGAGAACAATGCACTACTTTTCTATCAAATCATCAATAACCTGACCTCAGACGCTTTAGAATGGTATGCAGAATTGACAAATGATTCGGTTAAAATATTTATTGAATTAGAGACTATATTTATCAAGAGGTTCGCCAGTGCAACTGAGAAAATCGCAATCGCTAACCTTGCTTTGCTAAAAGGAGGAAAGATGAGTCGGTGACAAAATTCACAAGTCGTTGGCGCAACCTAAGTATGTGCAAGCAACAATTGGAAGAAGAACATGTGATCTAATTGCTAATGGGTAATATGGATGATAAAATGGCACCCTTTTTAAGCATGGTGTCGATTGCAACATTCCATGACTTGCTCAATAGGGTGGCTAAATTTGAAAAACTGAATCGCCCTAAGTCTAAAGTCAATGCAGATAAAGCAAAGAGAAACAAACCTTCATAGTCAAGAAGAAATGAAATTCATGTCGCATCCTATAGGTCAAATGGAGAAAAGAGGGTGATATATAATGTGGATAAAGAAAAATAGCCAATGTACAATGATGATAAGGGAAAGAAGCCTGTTTATTCTAACCCAGAGCCAAAATTGGTATTGGGAGGCAATGACAAACCTCAAACTTTTTCATGTGGTGGGGAGTGTCTAAAACAAGCAACAAGAGATGATGAGCGAATGCAGTCATCTCTTAAATAAAAGATGAGCAAAGAATATTCCTTTAGAAGAGATAGTATGGAAAAATTATTTCGACAAGCAGTCAAAATTGGTTTACAATTACCAGAAATTAAAAGGAAGAAGAAGTATCAAGTAATCAAATTCTCTATCATCGGATGATCACCATCCTATCAAAGATTGTTATGTCTTCCAAGATTGGCTAGAAAGGAAGTATCGACAAGGTGAATTTACATTATCCGACAATGTTTTAGTCATCCAAAAAAAAAAGAGTCTACAAGGATGATTACATCCTTTTCCGTATCATCATGCAAAGATAAAAAGAAGGAGAAATCAGTTCTGACTGAAGAATGGCAAATAGTAGTATCCAAAAAGACTGGAAGATGCTAAAGCGACTAAAAGATCGCCCCTAGTTAAGTGGAAATCACCACTTGAACCTATATTGGACTTAAGAGATGCTAAACCTAGTGTTTGGGCTTCTATTCTGATAAAGCTACTTCATCACAGCATGAGAAGCAGTCTACTAAACACAGGCCTCATAAATCAAAGAAGCTGGCTAAGAAAAGGAAGATCAAGAAGAGAGCTACAACTCAAAAGATCATTAACAATCTTAGGAGTATCACCAGCCGGCAAGACAGCCATTTCGGCTTGTAGACTTCATGCCTAAACTTTGCATTGCTAAATTAGATAAGGAAGATAATGGTGAATCTTATCCAGTAGAGACATGTCGAATCATATATGTGATATCAGTATTCTTCAACATAAATTACTCCAAAATGACAAGGGTAGTCAAACAGACTCGACCAACCCATAATAATTCTTGTCTGGAAAGCAAGAAGAGCCTGAGGAGCTAACGTCTGAATTTTGTTTAATGACTCAACAAGATAATAATAGTTCAGATAAAGATCTATATTTTCCCGATGGAGAAGAGTTAAACACATTTATATCATCACGTATGAAATGTGTGACATTGAAAAATGAGTCTAGCCCTTTTGGCCAATCTTCCAGAATAAGAAGGGAACTTGAAGAAACTACCTCTTTAGAAGAATCTGAGCAAGATAAGGTGATTCAAGTTCAGTTGAGAAGTGGTAAAGTCTTACCACCTTCATCAAGGATGGAAAATGAAAATAAAGATAAAGACAAATAAATTGAAGTCAACGAGAATATTATTCCCAAAAATCCTAGGATAAAGCCTAAATCAAGTGAGAAGATATATTATAAGAAAGATCCCTGAACAACTGAGTGTGTATGAGGTTCTCTTGATGTTAAAAGACCTCCAGAAACTTTGATACAGCTCAAAGACCGAGAGTTATGAAGCTTACTTTGCTAAGAAATGCATGACCGAAGCATTGCAAACTCAAGATCTCTCAATAATCACATTTTTTGAAGAAGATCTTATATAGGGAACGGTAGATCACAACCGTCCTCTATATATTACTGTAAAAAGTGATGGCATCTTGATCAGTCAAATATTGATTGATCCAGGTTCTTCTATCAATCTTATGAGTCTAAAAGTATTAAGAGGATTATCACTTGATATCCAACACCTTGGGAAAGATAAGTTGATGGTTCATGATTTCAATGAAAATGGGCAAAAAACTCTGGGCTCTTTTATTCTCCCACTCAAGTTTAAAGATTTATATACAGAAGCCAAGTTTCATGTAATCGATGTCGATACATTTTTAGAGCTCTCTTGGCTGCATGAGTATGGCATGGTCCCATCAACTATGCATCAATGTATGAAGTATCTGAAAGATGGAGAAGAATTCAGAATTCTCGGTAACCTACAATCATTCTCTATCAATGAAGCAAAGATTTATGAAGATGCAAAATATTTCATTCCTAAAGAGCCTAAGCCAACAAAGCCTCTTGAAGCGGTAGTATCCACTTCAGGAACTAAAAAGCAATTTCACAAAGTGAAAGAGCATAAGCAAAGGGAAGAAAGAAGGCAATGCTGACTCTCCCTAAAGCACTCGATTCTGCACCTAAGTCAAGCAAATCAGTTCCTCATTTGGGAAGTGACACGGAAGAAGGAGAAGATATTTCTGTCAAACCTAAGGGAACTTATAAGCTTTCAAGAAAGGCAGAGTATGAAATAAGTGATTGATTGGACTATGATTTTGAATCGCTTATGGAAATAGAGTTCAAATGGTCGCATCGAGAAAGATAGCTTACTTGGCAGAGTCAGATGACTCACTCAAAATTATACCCATCCCTCGGTAGTGCTTTAAAGAAATCACTCCACTGGAGGTTCATGATATTGAAAAATTGATAATATTCTATGTGCTGTCATTGAGTGAGAGTGGCAGAACAGGAACTCTATTTTATAAATCTAAAGAGTCTCAGCCTCACAACTTTGATCAGCCTGCTCAACATGAAAATTATGATGAGATAGTGCCGATAGGAATACCAATATACTATCCACAGAAATTGTGAAGAATGATGCATAAGCTTGGAATTCATATTGGGACTACTAAATATAGAACCCAAATCTTTAATAAGATGTGGAGCCAAAGAAGACCTCAGGCATCATAAAAAAGTGATAAGTTTATCACTAAAGGTTTGGGGTTCATCCACAAAACTCATCAAAATAGAGCTTGTTATAATATAATAAGCCGAGATAGAAACTCATAGTGACGAAGAAGATGATTTCCAATTTTTTCTTAAAATGATGAAGAAGTAGAAGCCAAGCCCGCACCTGAAGAACTTGAAGATGGTGGACAAATAGCTACTATGGATGAACTTAAAGAAATCAACCTAGGAGCTGAGGATGAGCTCCATCCAACTTTCGTTAATGCCCTTCTACCTGATGAGAAAGTTGAAGAGCTAAAAATACTACTTTGTGAATTCAAGGATTACTTTGCTTAGACATATTCTGAAATGCCAGGCTTATCCCTTGATGTAGCTGTTCATAAACTAGCTATTAAACCAGATGTGATGCCTATTAAATAAGCTCCTAGGCGAATGAGATTGGAGATTGAAGAACAGGTAATTACAGAAACTAAAAAGCTGATCGAAATAGGCTTCATCCAGAGGAGAAGTATGCAGATTGGATAGCCAACATTGTCCCAGTTAGGAAGAAGAATGGCCAAATATGTCTCTACATTGACTTTCGGACCTAAATAAGGCGTGCCCAAAAGATGAATTTCTGCTTCCAATATCAGAACTATTAGTGGACAATACTTTCAACTACGACATGTTCTCATTCATGGACAGATCGTCAGGATACAACCAAATCAAAATGGCACCTAAAGATGAAAAACATATATCGTTCAGAACACCTATTGGCATCTATTACTACACGGTCATGCCCTTTGGCTTAAAAAATGCTAGAGCTACATACCGAAGAGAAATGATGCGTATTTTTGATGAGTTGATTCATCAAAAGGTGGAATGTTATGTCGACGATTTGGTAGTAAAAAGCTTGAATCATGAAAACCACTTCGAAGACTTGAGAATTGTACTAGAGAGAATCAGAAAATATGATCTCAAGATGAATCCTCTAAAATGTGCATTGGGTATCCTCCAAAAAATTCTTGTATGTCACGAGGTATTGAAATTTATCCTACTAAAATCAAGGCAATCTTGGAGATGCCTCCATCAAAAGTTTATGCCGCCTTCACTCTTTACAAGGACTGCATTCATCCATCAATTTATTTCAAACCTATCAAGACATTGTCAACCATTTGCAATGTTAATGAAGAAGGATGCTCCATTCAAGTAGGACAAGGAGTGTCAAGAAGCCTTCAATAGCATTAAAGTTAGCTAAATCCACAATCCTTGTAACGCTACTCGGAAGCCCTCATTCTATACACTTGCAGAAGAGTTCGAGCATTATTGGCATAACATAATGAAGAAAGCAAAGAGTATGCTCTTTATTATATCAGAGGTCGAGAGTAGAAATGAGATACTCGATGAAGCACTACTTAGCATTGATCTTTGCGCCAAAAGCTTCATCATTATATGTTATCTCACAAGATTACTCTCATCTCAAGGATTGATCCCAAGTACTTGATGACAAGATCAACGTTGATAGGTCGTTTAGTAAGATGGGCGGTATTGCTTTTATAATTTTATATCACATATATTCTGCAGAAAATAGTGAAGGGACAAGTCTTAGCAGATTTTCTTGATGCACATCCCATCCTATGGACTCTTCTCTTAATGACAATTTTCCCAATGAGCAAATTATGCTCATTCATGAAAGAGAAAAATTACAAATTTAAAAAATATACGTTGATGGAGCCTCATCGATCAAACAAGTCCAACACCTAAATTTTCCAAGAGCAAGAGCAGGAATCGACATCGTCTTCATAACACCAGAAGGAGGGATAATGAGATAATCATATGGATTGATCGAGCCAAGAACTAATAATAAAGTTGAATATGAAGCATTAATGGCAGGTCTAGAAGAAGCTATTTTCATAGGTATTCAAAACTTGCTTATTTTTGGCGATTCTCAGTTTATTATAAATCAAGTACATGGCATCTATAGAATTAACAAGCTTGAGTTAACTTTCTATCACAAGCGAGTTCTCGAGCTTATGAAATACCAAATATCACACTAACTCGAGTCTCGATCCGAGAATAAGAGTATTGCTTGGAAAAATTAGCTAAGGAAATGGCAAGTATGAATGGTGATTATGTCATGATCGGCATATTTACCTGATGAGTCTTAGAGCCAGTAAAGTATCAATCCCCACAGGTAGATGGATTATTAAATCTGACCTAGCAGGATGTGACTTGGGTTGCTCCTCATACTCCCCAAAATCAACAAGAAGTTGAGCCAAGAAGAGCTAAGAATGACATTGCCTTAGAAAAATAGTATGAAGCATTTGTTATAGAAGAGTCACGTGATCGAGGCAACCCTTCATCGACTACTTTAAAGAAGGCAAATTACCAAATAATAAATCATTGGTAGCTCAAATTGAGAAGAGAATGCTACGATATGCTTTCATCAATAATACTTTATATCGTAGATCATTCGAACAAATGTGTCTACGATGCCTAAATATAAATGAAGGTACCAAAGTGATGGTTGAAGTTCATGAAGGACTTTGTGGTGCACATCAGTCAAGTTCCAAGATGGCAATAAAGATCAAAAGGATGGGATATTATTGGCAATCTATGGTGAGAGACTGTATTAGTCATGCTAAGAGGTGCCATGAATGCCAAGTACATAGGAATATAATCCATCAACCTCCAAATCCACCACACCCAACAATAGCATCTTGACCATTCGAATGCTGGTATATGTAATTGGGCCAATTGATCCACCGTCGTCAGCTGGACACCGCTTCATCCTAGCAGGGATTGACTATTTCTAGATTTGGAGTGTCACGACGAATAATTTTTGATAATGGCACAGCCTTCAAAAATATAAAGATTTATAGATTCGTCGATTGACACAAAATTGATTGGTGATACTCCTCAATATATAATCCAAGAGCAAATGGTTTGGCGAGGCTTTCAACACAAGATAGTCAAAGCTCAAGAAGATTCTCACTAAAAATAAAAGAGAATGGCATAATAAGCTAATAGAGGCTCTATGGGCATATCAAACTACCTACAAGATGCTAAAGCCACACCCTATTCATTGGTATTTGGAACTAAAGCAATTCTTTCGCTTGAAGTTGAGTTATCTTCACTTTGAGTAGCCATCCAATACAATCTAACTGAAGATCAAAATGCTCATATGAGGATGGAGGAACTCAACGCTCTTAATGAAGTTATATTGCAAACTCATCAAAATCTAGAAGTCTATCGAACAAAGATGTCCAAGGCTTTTTACCATACGGTGTGGCCTCAAACATTTCAAAAAGGAGAATTGGTTCTAGTGCTGAGAAGACTAATTATCCCCAATCAAAAATTCAGTGGCAAATTTGAGCCTAATTGGGAAGGCCTTTTATCATTGAAAAAGTATACCAAAGAGGGGCATACCAACTCATCAACCTAAAGGGTGAAAGACCAATGCCACCAATTAATGGTGGATGCCTGAAAAAGTATTATACATGATGAATACATTCTCGAGGTACAATAAAAATTCTCCTGCAAGACAGTGAGCATTTTTTTAGTATATTTATTTGGGTCGACATCATGCTTTATGCCGAGATCCCTAAATAAATATACTCAATTCAGATGAAAGAACTTTTCTGTAAAATGCTCCTATTACACAGAGGGCATTTTTAGATTTATATACATAGATGAAAGCAATGTTACATGTTAAAACCCTCTTAAGAGCATATCAATTCAAATATTGATGTAATTGTTAGTTTCATCTTGAAAGCTCTTCTAAATGTGCTTTAGAATTTTCCTTGCAAGACATGGGGTATTTTTTTAGTTTATGTTAAGTTTATTTGAGTTTACATTATAGTAGCGAGATCCTCGAATATATGCTGAT
This sequence comes from Cymbidium sinense, assembly GCA_021442155.1. NCBI lineage: Eukaryota > Viridiplantae > Streptophyta > Magnoliopsida > Asparagales > Orchidaceae > Cymbidium > Cymbidium sinense. The sequence goes on along the minus strand of CM038225.1, from coordinate 48,080,477 downwards.
TCAGGTTGACATCGAGCGTTGCATCGAAATCCCTGAATATATTTATAATTGTCATTGTTAAGTTGTAGGTTCCTACAGGAACAAAAAGAACCTCAAATATCAAGAAAAATTTTCTCCCAGATTCATCAAATGTCGGAGATCAAGTCAAAAGAACTCCCAATTTTGAAGGCTTCAATCAATTAAGTTGGAGAAACATCAACATCTACATCCCGAAGTCTAGGACATGAATAGGTTCTAAAGGTCGAACTCAATAAGCCCATAAATGGCTGAATTACTGACGTTCTCCTCACTCAACAAGTCGCAAGGAAAGGCCGTAGTGAAAGAGCTCTCGTTTGTCAGTCTGATGATGAAACCACCAACCCACTATAGTTTAAGTCAAAGACACGAGTAGTTTCTAAAGGTCGAACTCAACAAGCCTAAATAAGGTCGAGTTGCTGACGCTCTCCTCACTCAACAAGCCATAAGAAAAGGCTGCACAAGCTAAATTGAAATTAAATGAAAATATAAAAATCAATCTCATAATTCAAATAAAATTCTAAATTACTAAACACCGATGGCCCCAACACTAATGTTTAAATTCAAGAATGTAGGTTGCTTCCAGTTTAGTCTTAAGATTGGGTCGTGTTAACAAAACTTAAAACCTATAATAAAATTTTCAAATCGAAATATTTGAGAAACTGCAGGTGTGACAAGAGATCTAATCCTCGTTAAACGAGTTGAGGATTTAAAGCTCTTAAACATATTCAAATTAATCAATTTTTCAAATCAAATTAAATAACAATCTGAAACTACTTAAATAGAATTCTATCATTAAAATCTTAAATCAAAATTCAATCTATCCACCTTCCGTAATTATTTATCGAGATGACAAATTAAGAAAACTCTACATAAAAGAGCTAATGTCAAGAGTTATCTATGTTCACTCTCAACCAATCTCACCAAGAAGCGTTATGTCTGACCGCAGCATTCAAGAGGCTCCACAGATGAAGCGCACGAGTCCTCTGATCAGGTGGTTTGGCCAGTCAGGCCCCATTATATTACGATCACGACCGTAGCCCGTATGCTCCCCAATGGCTCTACCCTTTGAGTTGTGAATCACATGGTATACTTGATAGGACAAACAATCCTCTATCAGCTAAGGTAGACTTAAGATTATCTCCTTAAATAAATACCACCCAAGGTCTATAAGGATTTCTTGGTTGACGTAACTAGTGTGTTCATGAGGATCTTTCGCTTGGGTCGATAACCTCTTCACATAAGGATCATACCGGATGACAACCATGGGGACGGCACGCTATCATTCCCCAACCATCCTTTAAGCGAAGTGATAAATTTCATAATTTGATTCGAAACTCTACATGCCGCTACTATACACTACGATTCTCGACGGTGGTTTGGCTAATCATTACTTTTTCTAAACAAATTTGAAAAATACAGCACATTTTCTTTTGTTCTCAAAATTGTTGAAAAAACTTATTTCATATTACATCCATACAGCAAATGACAAAAACAAATAATAATTTCACTTAGATGATAGTGGGTGTTGATGCAAATAGGGGTGAGCATTCGGTCGTTTCAGTTGGTTCGGTTTAATTTTTTGTTAAACCGAACAAACCGAACCAAATAACTTAAAATAATCAAACCATCCAAATAATATATAAATCCGAACTAACCAAACCGAACTATAATTCGGTTTATTTATTCGATTCATAAACCAATAGCATATAAAAAATAAAAAGAAAAAAATTTAATGAACTAATTAATTAAAACATTCTAATAAATTTTATACATTAAAAATTTTTTAGTCAATTAGAAATTTATAAATATATACAAATAATTAAGCATTTATAATCAAAACTACATATTTGACTTCTTAACTAATTTTAATTTATTTGATTTATTTCATTTATTCAATTTAACGTGTCTTTTAAAAAAAATGAAAATCGAATAACTAAATTTCTCAAAAAATGTACTGAGATTTAAAACCGAAGTAAACCAACCAAATAACGTCAATTCGGTCCAGTTTTTTGATTTGAACCGACTAACGCACACCCCTAAATGTAAGTGTTCATAGTCAACTATGTCAAGCAATAATAAAATTAATATATATTTTTTTGAGTAGCGTGCTTAAAAATACACTCTAAGAAAAATCTTTATATGAAACTCTTTTATATTTCGTATGCTTTTTAAAATATTAAAATTTGGCATATAGTTGCATGGGAATAACTTTTAAAAAATTACAATTTAAAAAAAAATATTAAATCATGATAATATATGATCCACATACTCAAAAATGCATTAAAATTATATAAACCAATTAATTATCTAACTCATAATTTAATCAATAATTTCATTAATAAATTAACAAAAGAAAATGTTGCAATTATTGTTACATTAAAAAAATCACTCAATACTAAAAACTCGAATTTCTAAAACAAGACCACCAATTTGTAACTAAGGGTTATTTGATACGATGTATTTATAGTATAGTATAAAATAAATACATATAATTTAGAAATTCAAATATTTGGTCTATGACATTTCAAATGTAATGTATTTAATTAATGAATTCTAAATTTAATATTTTGTTCATTATTTATATATTTGAAATTAATAAATGACCAGTTTGATTGTCAAAAAAATACAGTATAAAATAAATACAATATAAAAGTAATACAATGAATTTGGATTATTTTAACTTAACTATACAAATATTTTTTTTTATAAAATAAATATAATATAAAATATTTTTGAGATTATGAGTGATCACCCCTACTATTACAAATACATCATATTTATTTTTTATTATAAGATAAATTTAGATTGTTTTATATCTATGATCAATTACCTTATTACAATAATTATTTTTTACTTCAAACATAAAATGACATGATGTTATTATGTAATCTCAACAGCTTATGAAATAAACTTATACAATAGAGATTAAGCTACTCTTTCCTCCCTACGACCGTAGCAAATGAATATGCTCATTAGCGCCCCAATTCTTGCAGAAGGCTGTCGTCGTTACAATTCATCGCTTCGCCGCAACCTCTGGATGGAATGAAAACTCCCTCGTAAAAAAATAAAACTTCGGGATTTGAAGATTGTCCCACACAAAATCAACTATCAACCCATCAATATCGAGCTCGATTCCCGGGTTGCCTCACGATTTTTCATGAAAACCGTCTCACCATCTATTTTCAACGCCATCGCGACTTCTTCATCAAAACTTATCACAACACAATGTGTGTCACCGCCGTAAGAAGAGCCTTAGTGACAAATAAAGTGCCTCTGTTTTATGGCATGAAATACTTCCTTATTCAACTTCAATAAACGTGGTTCCTTCACGGTTGCTCTTCATGGTGAGTCACCGCTAAATTTCTCGAGTTTCTTCATTGTTGTTTAGAGAGAGATAAATTCTTATACGTATTTCTTCTCATCTGTGATATAAGAGTATTATATTTGTATGTGTGTGAAAACACTCAAAGAAGAAATGGGGCTTCAACAGGAATGTTATTAATGAGAATAGATGGGTGTGTAGGTTAAATTTAGAGAAATATTTATTTTCCTTCTTTATTTTAACTAAGCTTCCATTCAAGGCTTCTTACCACTTATAAATCCTTTTGTTTCATCAAACTCCTCTCGGGAGAACAACAATGCATTTTCCTTTGTTAACAATGAATGAGAACATATAAAAAATTTATTAATAATAAATTCATCCAACTGCCTTCACATTATTTATCAGGGGTGACAAATTTAATGTTAACCCAAGCTCTCAAAGAAGACAATGTCATATTATGTATACTACTATATTCGTACTCAAAACGTTCTACACTAGTAAGGATGTGGCCCGTATCCTTTGTCCATGTTGTTTGGCCAAGGCTCCACATATGAAGCCACGACGAGCCCTCTAACCAGGTGGTTTGGCCAGTAGGCTCCACTAAATTACAGTCACGGCTGTAGTCCGTATGTTCCTCAATGGTTTTCTACCCCTTTGAGTTGTAGATCATAAGGTATACCTAATAGGGCATAAAGCCGTAGTATGGTGGACTTAAGATGTCCCCTGACAAATATCAACCCTAGCAGGTCTCTTTGAACAAAGCAACTCATGGTCACCGACAAGGATCATCATGTTGGGTTGATTGTCTCCTCTGACTAAGTGAACCAGGAACCATGATAGCCCGGGATGACGGAACCATAGGATCTTGATCGGGCACGTCATCATTGCCCCAACTATATGCTTCAAGCATCAAAAAATGATGAATTTCATTAAATTTCAAATCTGAATTGTTGCTACTATATGCTAAGCAATTAATGACTTATGACTAGCCTTAATCAAATTCCCTCTCACTAATTGGGGAGGGGTAATGATATGAACACATATCCCCAAGCCATCAACAGAGACCAAAGAATCAGGAAAAGGCCAAACCTAAAGACTTCACCAACATTCCAAACCATTATACAGATAAAGTAAGAAGTTCCACAATAAACAGAGAACAAAAACAAAATAAATAAATAAAATCAGCCTTTTACGGAGGATCTCCAAGACATGCTCAATATACAAGGCTTGCATAATATTAAATCCAATCCAAGAGGATGATGACAAGGACAAACTAAGATCAAGAACTATAACAAGAAGAAACACCGATGATATAGTAGCGTAATAATAAGGAAATCAAGATATCTAACTAACTACAGAGAGGCAAGATTCTATGTAAATTAGTTACGTAAACCAATAGAAGAACATTCTAGAAGAGCACAAAGACTATAAATAACCAGGAAATCAAAGAAAGGGTTGAAGAATTATCTCAAGAACTCCTGTTTAACTTCTCTTCTCCTTCTTCTAGTCTCTCTCTTCTTCTACTTCTCACTTGGAAACCCAAAAAAAAACAGACAACAACTTCCCCGAAGCTCCTCCATTTTCTCAAGTACATCCTCAACATTCTACGGTGGATCTTCCTGGATCGACCATCGGTAGGATCTTCTCCTCTCCGATCTCCCTCAGAACCCTAGCGCAGAAGACGCTGAAAGAAATGAGAAAAGGAATTAGCCTTCGCTCGATTCAAACTCCATTAATTCCAAGACGGATGCTCAACGCTGTACTCCACTAAAGCTCATCCCACGATCCTCGCCAAAAGCCGAAAACCGCCAGAATTGAACACCAGAATCCACTGAATAGCAATAATCGTAAGATCAATAACAAATCCAAGGGTTAGAAATAAACGAAAATCTTACGCTCAAGTAAGAAGAAAAGAAGAACTCGATCCAAGTGCTCAATCCAACAGAAGAACGATGCTAGATCCAACGGATGATCACGCTCAAACCCTTTCTCTCTCGACTTTGTTCGAGTCACTGAGTCAACTCATTTTCTTAAGCCAAACCAAACGTAACACCCAATCCAAGGAAGGAACCCAAACCGAGCAGCAATACAAAGATAAGCCTTCAAGACTCACTGTATCAACTCAATTTACAGAAATTAATCACTCTCTCAGCTGAATTACAGAATTTAGCTCTTATCATTGGTGCTCTCGTTGATTCCCACAACTCACACCTACAACACTCAGAAAATGGCAGAAGGTACAAGATATTCAGCAAAAACTATGGAAGAATGTGTCAACAGACTAAACAAAAATGATGAACAAATGCAATCCATTACCATGATACTAAATGAAGTATCCAGAAGACTCACATCAATAGAAGAAAAATTGGAAAGTTCTCTGCAAGAACAACAATCACAGGTATTTACCCATCCTCACTCTGAAATTTCTTTTCCTCCTAGACAACAAACTCAAAACAACAATAGGCTAGTGAAAGTAGATATGCCTAGATTCAATGGAGAGAACCCTAGAGGCTGGCTCTTTAAGGCAGACCAATTTTTTCAATATTATAGCCTCTCTGAAGATCAGAAATTCTTAATTGCTTCGTGTATATGGCCCTGCACTTAGTTGGTATCAATGGATGCATGGCAATAAACAATTAAATACATGGAATCGTTCAAAGAAGTGTAATTGAGGTTTGGACCCTCCCTTTATAGAGATTTAAGGGGTGAATTGGCTAAACTACAAAGAAATCCACGCTCGATTTCTACAATGAGTTTGAAGAGTTAGCCAACCAGATTTCAGGAATTCCCCCTGATTTTTTACAGAGTTGCTTTGAATCAGGATTAAAACATGACATAAAAAGAGAAGTGAGGGCATTACAGCCAACATCATTACAACAAGCCTTTCAATTAGCCAAGTTAATGGAAGATAGATTACAAGATGATATATCTACAACCAGACCATACAGATTTACTCCACAACCGACAATGAACAAACAGCCCCCACTGCTGCCTACACCAACATTGGCAACAACTAACCAAAATACCCAACAAAGACCACAAATACCCATTCAGAAATTAACTACTGCTCAATTAGAAGAAAGAAAAAGAAAAGGTCTCTGTTTCAATTGTGATGAGAAGTTCTACAGGGGTCATAGATGCAAATCAAAACTCTTTACCCTTGTAGCAGTCAATGATGAACAAGAGAATCCTATTCAAACTGAATCATGGCAAGATACTGATTTAATTCAGGAAGAGCTCCCTGAAATCAGTTTAACTGCCTTTACAGGACAGTCAAACCCGAGAACTCTACAGGCGAATAGGCAACAAATAAGTTGTCTTGATTGATAGTGGATCAACCCACAACTTTATCCAATCTAAGCTGGCCAAGTTTCTAAACCAAACAGTAACATCAATATCAGTTTTTAAAGTGTTAGTAGGGAATGGAGAGACCCTACAATGTTCAGTATGCTCAATGTACTATTCACCTACAAGGACACACTTTAATAAGTGATTGCTACCTCGAAATGCGCAAGGTGATGTGGTGTTAGAGTGCAATGGTAACAGGTGAATGCACAATGGACTACAAAAGTTCACAATGAAGTTCTATCAAAATGGAAAATTAATTCAATTACAAGGAGACACTTCAAACAAAATAGACAATATTACATTCCATCAGTTTACCAAATTACACAATCAGAAAAATATCGGTTCTACTTACGTGACGAGAAATTAATGAGAACAATGTCTAATCATAATTTCAAATCTACAGTAGTATACAAATGTGTATTAACACACAAGAACCAAGCTGTGAACCGAAACTTTGCCTCCCCAAAGGGATATTGATCATCAAATCAGCAATGGACTCATCCTCAAGGTTAAAACTAGATATCCTTATTTTAAAACAAAATAGAAAGTAAAAGACATGATGCATACAGGGCATTATAAGAGAAAGTACTAGTCCCTTCTCATCTCCGCTTTGCTTATTAAAAAAAAAAGGATGGCACTTGGCGCTGTTGATTATAGAGCTTTAAACAAGTGCACCATACGACAGGTTTCCCATACCAACTCGAGGAATTAATGGATGAATTATATGGAGCCACTTTTTTCCAAGTTGGACCTAAGATCGTTATCACCAAATAAGAATGGCAGGATATTCATAAACGCCGGAACACATGAAGGCCATTATGAATTCATAGCAATGCCTTTTGGGTTAACCAATGCCCCATCTACCTTTCAAGCACTAATGAATTCTGTGCTGAAACCATTCTTAAGGAAATTTGTTCTAGTTTTCTTTGATGATATACTCATATACAGCCAAACCTTAGAATTACATCAAGGACATCTACAAACTATACTGGAACAACTGAAGCAACACAACTTATATGTCAAACCATCCAAATGTTCCTTTATTCAAGATAGAATAGACTATTTAGGACATATTTTATCAGCTCAAGGGATAGAAGTGGATCCCAAGAAAATACAAGTAGTACAAGCATGTACTATGCCAAAATCAAGAAAAAAGCAGAGGATTTTGGGATCAGATATTATAGGAAGTTTGTAAAACTATGCAACAATTGCTCTTACATCAATTGCCAAACAACAATTCCATTGGACATCAATCAACAACAAAGATTCACAAAGCGAAAGAGGCTATGGTAACAGCTAGCATTTCCTAATTTTACTATGCCATTTATACTAGAAACAGATGCATCTGACCATAGAGCATAGCTCGAATAATCACCCATTAGCTTATTTGAAAAGTTAAATTACAATGCAAAAGTCTTCAACTTATGCTAGAGAACTATGCAATATCGGCAGTTGCCGATGGCTAACAATACTTATTGAGCCAAATTTATGATCGAATCATCAAAAAGCATTAGAGAATTATTACAACAAACTATCCAAACACCAAGAAAGGTTCTTAATTAAACTATTGGGATTTGATTATACTATTGAGTATAAACCAGGAATTGCAAACAAAGCGACTGATGCATTATCAAGGAAGGAACCATGCACAGAAACAAAATGTAACAAAAATCCAGAAGTGCATATGTTCTTAAATTATATGCTTATACTCAACAGTTCACCACAGCTACAAAGAAATAAAAGAGGAAACTACCAATACCGAACTACAAAAGTCGCAACAAATAGCGACAAACGAATTGTTTCCAAAACATAAATATCAATGGACTAATATACTATAAAAGCAGGATTGTCATATGCCAGAATTCAGATCTCAGAAATCTAATTATCAGAGAGTTACATTCTACACCAACTGGAGGGCATATGGGAGTTCATAAAACATGGGCTAGAATTACTCAACAATTCTATTGGAAAAAAATAAAAAAAGATATACAACATTTCATAGCAACTTGCCCTATATGTCAACAAATGAAATATGATACTCAAAGAAGGGTTACTACAACCTGCCTATACCAGCCAACATTTGGGAAAAAGTATCAATGGATTTTATTACAGGTCTACCAAAGTCTCATAACAAAACTACTATACTAGTGGTGGTAGACAGATTATCAAAGTATGCACATTTCTCGGCCTACCAACCGCTTACAAAGATCCTACATAGCCCATCTATTTGTTTGACATTGTCAAATTGCATGGGATACCCGAGGAATAATCACGATAGAGACCCTATATTCATGAGTAATGGCAAGAAATATTCAAACTTGGTACTACATTAAGCCACGAAGGCCTATCATCCACGCAGATGGACAAACCGAGGTGACTAACAGAATACTAGAACAGTATCTAAGGAGTTTTGTTATGGACAGCCCTAAGACTTGGTTACAATTTATGCCTTGGGCAGAGTTTTCCTATAACACATCCATCAATACTTCAACCAAAATGACTCCTTTCCAAGCAGTTTATGGTAGAAATCCTCCTACATTAATTCCATATGAGGGCACTACAAGTACTAATCAGTAGACTCGATACAACAAAGAGACCAAATCATAGACCTAAAAAACAAATTTACAAGAAGCTCAAAAGAATGAAACCGATGGTCGATAAACATGAAGAGACATTCAATTAAAGTCAATCAATTAGTCAAGATACAACCATATGAACTGAGGAACCAATATACCAAATTACAAAGAAGATATTATGGACCCTTCAAAGTACTACAGAAAGTAGGCATGGTGGCATATAAAATTGAATTACCTGCAACAGCAAGAATACACAATGTATTTCACATATCTAGATTAAAGCCATACAGACAAGACTCTAATATCCATCCAGCACAGCTATCAAATCAATTCAGAGAGGGCCACATGTTTATCACACCTATTAAAGTCTTGGATCAGAATGGACTAAGGGAGATCAACAGATCAAAGAATTACTAATCCAATGGGAAGGATTATTAGAAATGATATATCACGAGAAAGAAATACAGATCGGTTTTGTTGGACAAGGTAAGGAGGAGGGGAGTAATGATATGAACACATATCCCCAAGCCATCAACGAGAGACCAAAGAATCGAAAAGGCCAAACTGGCTAAAAGACTTCACCAACATTCCCAAACCATTATAGATATGTAAGAAGTTCCACAATAAACAGAGAATAAACGGTAAATAAATAAATAAAATCAGCCTTTTACTACGAGGATCTCCAAGACATGCTAATATACAAGGCTTGCATAATATTAAATCCAATCCAACAGAGGATGATGACAAGGACAAACTAAGATCAAGAACTATAACAAGAAGAAACAGATGATATACGAGAATAAGAAATCAAGATATCTAACTAACTACACGACAGAGGCAAGACTCTAACAGAAATTAGTTACAGAAACCAACAGAAGAACATTCTAGAAGAGCAGACCAAAGACTATAAATAGAACTGAGGAAATCAAAGAAAGGGTTGAAGAATTATCTCAAGAACTCCTCTGTTCAATCTTCGCCTTCTCTAGTCTCTCTCTTCTTCTACCCAATTCTCACGGTGGAAACCGCCAAAACCCCAAACAGACGAAACAACTTCCCTTGAGCTCCTCCATTCAAGCTGCTCCACATCCTCGTAACATTCTACGGTGGATCTTCCTTTGGATCGACCATCGCCGGTAAGGATCTTCTCCCTCTCCATCTCCCCTGGGGAACCACAGACGCGAAGATGCACGAAAGAAATGAGCAAAGGAATTAGCTTTCGCTCGATTCAAACTCTCCATTCACCAACCGACGGATGCTCAACGCGTGTACTCCACTAAAGCTCATCCCATCGATCCGCCAAAAGCGATCAAACCGCCAGAATTGAACACAGAATCCACCGAATCAAAAGCCGCAAGATCGAATAACAAATCAAGGGTTAGAAAAGCGGAATCGGCGGCTCAAGCAAGAAGAAAAGAAGAACTGATCCAAGTTCCAATCCAACGGCAGCTAACGACGCTAGATCCAACGGATCGATCATCAGAAACCCTTTCCTCTCTCTCGACTCCGAGTCACTGGAGTCAACTCATTTTCTTAAGCCTAAACCAAACCAAGACCCAATCCAAGGAAGGGAACCCAAATCGAGCTGACATAATACGTAACAAAGATAAGCCTTCAAGACTCATCGTATCAACTCAATTAGAAATTAATCACTTGTGAATTTAGCTCTTATCGCAATAACTATGCTTATGCTTATAGGAAACTTGGAACCATATCAAAGTCTTCACCAAAGGGTGAAATCTCAGTAGTGCCTTATTTATCCACTACAAACAATCATTTAAGAAAAAGTCGTTTGCACAAAAAACCTACTCTCCTTTCATCGAGAGGTCAAGAAATTTTGAGCCCACAAGCCCCATATCTTGGTATGTCTACCAAGTAAGCTCCACATTACTAGTCCTAGGATGCTACTCTCATGGAGCTCCATACCATCCTAGAAAAGTTTCCAAATGAGCTTTATTCACAAATTTCTCTTCTCTAACATGTCATCACTTCCATTAAAACTATCACTATTACGCCTCATCATCAATTATCATTATCATTTACATGCCTTCAATCATTTGATACCTTCCTTAGTAAGCTACACCCAAGAACTCCTCATCTATTTTACACATCAATGACTTAACCCAACGAGTGATGAATGTAAACCCTTGTTCTTCTACACATGCCACTAGTGCCTTCCATGCCCACCCCTGTGAGCTCCCATCGTGAACTTTATCCGCCATCTCGTGGAACTCTTTCCTAATGAGCTTGTCAAAAGACAAAAGGAATTATGCAAGTTTGAATGTATTTCAAAAGTAATTGAATGATGATTTAATGTTAGGTTTGAACTAAGATTCACTTTGAACAAGATTCAAATTCAAAATGTCTTGAACCAATTTAAAAGATAGAGTTCATTAAGTGGCCTAGGAATATAAGAGGTTATCCCTTATTAGCATTAACTCTATCCAAAATAAACTTTTAAGTATATTTCATTTTTAAAAAATAACAAGAATATTTCTATATATATATATATATATATATATATATATATATATTTATAACCTAAATTTTCATGTGACTTGAAGATTATGGAATAATATCATTATTTTTCTAAACAAATTTGAAAAATACAGCACATTTTCTTTTGTTCTCAAAATTGTTGAAAAAACTTATTTTCATATGACATCCATACAGCAAATGACAAAACAAATAACAATTTCACTTAGATGATAGTGGTGTTGATGCAAATAGGGGTGAGCATTCGGTCGATTCAGTCGATTCGGTTGAATTTTTTGTTAAACCGAACAAACCGAACTAAATAAATTAAAATAATCGAACTATCCAAATAATATATAAAACCGAACTATAATTTTTTATTTCGGTATTCTGTTAAACCGAATAGCATATAAAAATAAAATTAAAAAAAAATTAATAAACTAATTAATTAAAATAATCTAATAAATTTTATACATTAAAAATTTTTAGTCAATTAGAAATCTATAAATATATACAAATACTTAAGCATTTAAAATCAACATTACATATTTATTTTTGACTTTTTAACTAATTTTGATTTATTTGATTTATTTGGTTTATTCGATTTAACCAGTCTTTTAAAAAAAATTGAAAACCGAATAATTAGTCATTTACAATCAGAAACCATACTGCAAGATTTAAAATCAAACTAAACCGACAAAATAACGTCAATTCGGTTTTTCGATTCGAACCAACTAGTGCACACCCCTAAATGTAAGTGTTCATAGTCAACTATGTCAAGCAATAATAAAATTAGATTTTTTTTTTTGAGTGGCGTGCTTAAACATACACTCTAGGAAAAATCTTTATATGAAACTCTTTTATATTTCGTATGCTTTTTAAAATATTAAAATTTGGCATATAGTTGCATGGGATTGACTTTTTAAAAAATTACAATTTAAAAAAATATATATTAAATCATGATAATATATGATCCACATACTCAAAAATGCATTAAAATCATATAAACCAATTAATTATTGTTGACCTCCACATATGTGTCATAAGTAAGTCAAGTCAAGTCCACAAGTCAAATTCGACTAACCGGATGACAAGACGAAATCGAGGCTAAAATGCGTGACGTCACCAAAATCAACTCAAATGACCTCCAATCGATAACGGACATCACGCTCAAACGTCGTTAGTCAAGATATAAATATCTGCAACTTAATGATCAAGATCCGAGTCGCCAATATGCTTGCATATATCGAAGTCGACCATGCAAGCCAAACGACCCCCTTTTCACCAAATTGATTGTGCTGTTAGCTTCTAAACATCAAAATCTATCAAATGAGATTATTCACGCTCAATTCAGACGAGTCTGTGCAAATATCAAATGATTTGAAATGACAACGCGCAAATCGAGGCTGAAACGCACTAGACGTCACAAAAATCGACTCAAATGATCTCCGATCAACGAACGGACTTCGCCATCACGTTCAAAATGTTGAAATTGGTCAAAATATAAATATTGCACAACTTGATGATCAACCGATCAAGTGTTCGAGTTGTCAGCGCGTCTGCACGCATATAGAGGTCAGGAGGCACCGACGATGACCAAACGACCTCCGTTCGTGAAATTGATTGCCCCATTGGCTTCGAAACGTCGAAATCTACCAAGTAAGTGCACTCAACTTCGACGAGTCTACGCGAAAATCGAGCGGTCAAAAGCGATGACGCGTATTTTGAGCTGAAATGGACTCAATTTGACGTCAACTCGAACCAAATAGCCTCGATCAGGAAATGGATACATTGAATATCGATAATATATATATATATATATATATTGATTATCTAATCGCATCAGCGTAAAACTCAATTTAAAGATGATTACTTAATTTAAAAAAAATAAATAAATGAAACGGTTCCTCCTCTCTCTCTTCCCATTCTCACTTTCCTCCTCCCTTCCTGCATTCCCTCTCTCGTTCGGAACGTTTTCTGCACAGGTAATTTCCCATTCTAGGACCCTCTCCTCGTTACTCTCTCGGCTGCCCCGGCAGAAAATCGTAAATGATCGCTCGCTCGTCTGTCCCCACCTGTTGCTCCATAGAGCATACTGCATTCTCCGCTCATAAAATCATTGCCAAATTTCGCTCAGACATCCGCTTACGACACAACGCTGATCGCATGCTCGCCAGCAGCGGCATCCCCAGATATGTGCCATATTCACAGCTTCCACTGCCATGCCAGATCTATGTCTGTTCACCTGCCCACTCCGGCCGCTTCCATCATGCTTAACGCTTCTCCTTCGCCCATTTCTCCATCCCGCATAAAACTACCGCCACATAATCAGCGCCCGCCAGAAGAGTTACCTCCCTCCATTCCACACTCCTTCCTTCCCAGCTGAAGAAACCTCTTCCAGCCCCCGTCAATTTTGCTTCACAAACCGGGAAGAACATCGAGAGATTCTTCTTTCGAGCCACCACACTCCTTTATCGTCCAATTTTGCCACGCCTGGAAAAGAACATCCAAGAGGCAAATTTTCTTTCGATTTTTCGATTCCTTGCATAACTCGTTTTTTTTCGCCAAAACCGAGAAAGAACATCGTAATTTTCTTCTTCCGGCATCACACTCCTCACTTTAGCCATCCCATTTTCACTTCACCGCAAACCGGGGAAGAACATCATCAAGAGGTGAATTCTTCTTTCGGTTTTCAACGTCGCACTCCTTGCATTACATTCTCAATTGCATACATAACCCCGTTCCTTAGCCGAGCATTGCAGTGCGCCAAAAAATATGTCAGAATATGTGTAATCTATGAATGTGGATATATACATGCTTATATTTCTTTACAGGTTTGAAGACCTCGTTGTGCTCAAGAGGGCACGACGATATGAAGTCAGGGTGTCAAGACACCACTGCCACGCTCAAGAGGGTGTCCGAGTAAGCCAACACCGTTAGATGTCGCCTCCCCTAGAATGTCAAATTTTATCTAATTTCTAGACTTAGAAAAAATGGAAAGGGGATGAATATAAATTATCATTGTATGTCTTATTTCAGTCAAGGCTCGCCATGCTCGAGAGGGTGACGAGATGAAAACTAGTCAGGTGTCGCTAGACACTGTCCACGCTCAAGAGGGCATACTGAGTAAGCCAAAACATCCCCGATGCAGTCCCCTACACAGGGATGACGTCGGGAGGCTGCCAAATTGTGTCAAATCTTTTGACTTAGAAAAAAGGAGAGAGCGAAATGAACTGACTTAAGAACGCTAAGTAAGAAAACTTACAGCTAATTTTAAACTAAAAGCGTCAAACAAAAAATGGGAGAAAAGTAAAATGACATATGATAAACATAAAAGTAAAACAAAATAAAAAGAAGAGTGAAAAGCACTTACAAAATTTATCTAAGCAAAGTTGAAAGCCCACTAAAGCTTCTAACAGCTCC
Organism: Cymbidium sinense; assembly: GCA_021442155.1. Classification (NCBI taxonomy): domain Eukaryota; kingdom Viridiplantae; phylum Streptophyta; class Magnoliopsida; order Asparagales; family Orchidaceae; genus Cymbidium; species Cymbidium sinense. The sequence goes on along the minus strand of CM038225.1, from coordinate 48,065,318 downwards.
CTTTCAAATGTCCTAACTCCAACCCTTCAAACAAATGGAATAGAATAGGAGACTCCCTCTTGGCCTTATTTATAGAAATTAAAGGAGATAGTGAGTGGGTTGCTTTCAAAAGAAAAGATGGGGGGGGGGTGGGGAACCAATATAAGAGAGTTCGAATAAAAAGAGGGGGAAAATGAGAATTACTTCCATGAGTAGATCTTCTTCTTAAAATAACAAATTAAATTATCATTTGAATCTAAATCAAAATACCTTCTTCGCCACTGAATCTGCAACTCTTTGTACAAGGAGATAGAAGGTGATATTAAATCCAATTCTATAAAAATCATAGGGCTTTCTTTAATTAAAAATTAAGTAATTTTATTCTAATTATGATTTTCAAATCAATGAAATCACTAATTAGGTAAAATTAGCTAAGCTATAAACACCTGCATGTGCTCGGACATAGAGATTTCAAGTGCAAATTTTAATGTCTGAAAAGATTGCGCATGCTAAAGTTGGAATTAAATGAAGATCTGAAATTAATCTTATAATTAAGAAATAAACATCACAGAAAGTCTTAAATACAACCGCATGGCCCCCAACACTATGAATGTTTAAATTCAAGTGTCCGAGGATCTGCGTTTCTGCTTTAGTCATGAAAACCGGGTTAACAAAACCTAAAAACCTATAATAAGAGTTTTAAATCAGTAAAATATCTAAAAAATGGATTCTATCATGTGGCAGTAGATCTAATCTTCTGTTAGCAGCTAAACAGAGTTGATAGGATCTAAAGCTCTTAAACATATTTAAATTAATCAATTTTTCAAATCAAATAAAGTAGCAATCTGAAACTGCTTAAATGGAATTCTATCATTAAAAACTTAAATCAAACTCAATCTATCTACCTTCCGCAATTGTTTGTCGAGGGTGATAAATTAAGAAAACTCTAGCTCACAATGGAGCCAATATCAAATCAAATGTTCTACTATGTTCACTCTCAATCAATCTCATGTCGTGATGTGACCGATCCTCGATCAGATGGACAAAGCTCCACAAATGAAGTAGTTACGTGAGTCCTCGATGGTTTGGTGGCCATGCTCCATTATATTATATCGTAGTATGCTTCCCAATGGCTCTGCCCTTTGAGTTGTGAATCATAGGGTATACTTGATAAGGCAAACAGCCCTCTGTCAGATAAGATAGACTTAAATTTGTCTCCTTAGACAAACATCACCTCAGGTCTACAAGAATTTCTTGGACGACGTAACCCATGTGTTGCTGATAAGGATCCTTATTGTCTAATTACCTCCTCTGACTAAGTAGACTAGGGACCACGACTGCCCGGGATGACGAAATCATGAGATCTAGATCAGGCACGTCGTCATTTCCCCAACCATCCGATTCAAGCTAAAATGATGAATTTCATAATTTAAATTATAAAACTCCATATGCTGCTACTATACGCTATGCATCTAGCGATCTAATGACTAGCCTTAATCGAAAGTTCTCTCTCACTTATTGGGAGGGGTAATTAACTATAGGGGCTTGCGCCTATAAGAAACCTGGAACCAGATCTAAAATCCTCACAAAATGAGGGCGAAATCTCTAGGTAGTGTCTTATCTACTGTTCCATCTACCTTCTGAAAATTATACCAACACTTAAATCACTCTCTTCAATTCAATAATTATCGAGAGGTCGATGGCGAATTTTCGGAGCCCACAATTATCTAACCCATAATTTAATCAATAATTTCATTAATAAATTAATAAAAGAAAATGTTGCAATTATTGTTACATTAAAAAAATCACTCAATACTAAAAACTTGAATTTCTAAAACAAGACCACCAATTTTTAACTAAGGGTTATTTGATACGATGTATTTATAGTATAGTATAAAATAAATGCATATAATTTAGAAATTCAAGTATTTGGTCTATTGCATTTCAAATATAATGTATTTAATTAATGAATTCTAAATTTAATATTTTGCTCATTTTTTATGTATTTCAAATTAATAAATGGTCTGTTTGGGTTCGTGAAAAAAAAAATACAGTGAAAAATAAATACAATATAAAAGTAATGCAATATATTTGGATTACTTTAATTTATTTGGTTGAAAATTATACAAATACATGATTTTTTTTTTGATAAAAATAAATATAATGTGAAATATTTTTGACATTATGAGTGATGGTGACGACCTGCTATTACAAATACATCATATTTATTTTCTATTATAAGATAAATTTAGATTGTTTTATATCTATGATCAATTACCTGCTATTACAATAATCAGTTTTCCTACACTTCAAACATAAAAATGACATATGATGGTATTATGTAATCTCGATAAAGATTATGAAATAAACTTATAACATAGAGATTAAGCTACTCTAGCTCCCATGATCGAAACAAATGAATATGCTCATTAGCGCCCCAATGCTGCGAAGAAGAAGGCGTCGTTACGACCATCGTTCCGCCGGCAACCTCGGATGGAATGAAAACTCCCTCGTAAAATGAAAACTTGGATTCAAGATTGTCCCACACAAAATCAACTATCAACCCATCAATATCGAGCTCAGTATTCCCAATGGGTTGCCTCGCAGTATTTTTCATGAAAACTGTCTCACCATCTATTTTCAACGTCATCAGTGTTCTAACTTCTTCATCAAAACTTATCACAACACAATGTGTGTCACCGTCAGGTAAGAAGCGAGCCTTAGTGACAGCGAAAGTGTCTCTGTGTCTTATGGCATGAAATACTTCCTTATTCAACTTCAATAAACGTGGTTCCTTCATAGGTTGCTCTTCATGGGTGGCGAGTCAGCGAAATTTCTAAAGTTTCTTCATTGTTGTTTGAGAGAGATAAATTCTTATCGTATTATCTCATCTGCGTGATATAAGAGAATTATATTTGTATGTGTGTGAAGACACTCTAAGAAGAAATGGGGCTTCAAGAATGTTTTAATGAGAATAGATGGGTGTGTGTAGGTTAAATTTAGAGAAATATTTATTTTCCTTCTTTATTTTATCAAAGCCAACTAAGCTTCCATTCAAGGCTTCTTACCACTTATAAATCCTTTTGTTTCATGAAACTCCTCTCATGGAGACCACTGCAACAATGCATTTTCCTTTGTTAACAATGAATGAGAACATATTCATAACATTAAATGCTTGGATCTTGTCATATTATTTGAGTTCAATCTGTATACTATTTTGATATAATTTATATCATAATATTATCCTACAAAATTTTCTCATTTTAATAAATAAATAAATAATATAATAATAAGAAATATAAAATAAGAGATGAATTTCTTAAACAAACATTATTTTTTTTTAAGAGATCAAAATTTTATATGTTAGAAATTTGACTTTATATGCCACATATTGCCCAAAATTAGAAATATCATTGTCTTATTTTATAAAAAAATATACCTGAAAGTTTAATTTGAATTAAAATATCTCCCGTATGTGGAACGATTTAATCAAGCATGCCCAACATTGATTCTCAAGATAGTAGAATAAGCATTAGACTAAGATCAAATTAAATAAGATAGGTTATATTCTAAAGAATTTTAGAAATAAATCAAACTACATTCTTATTAAATTATAGTACATATAAAAAAATCATAAAATTCATCTGAATTTACAAATTTATAAGAATTATTATTCATAGGATTTCAAAACAATTAAATAACTAAGATAAGTACAAATCAATTATAGTAATTTCACTCTTATCTAATATGTAATTGTTTTATTTGCCTTCACAATGTTACTACGTCAAGAAAATTTAATATAACAAGAATTCTTTTATTTAAGATTTCCAAACATCAATAATTTCAAAAGAAAATCGAATCTTACCAATTTAATAGTAAAAGAACAATTTCTTTTCCTAGAGTTTATAACATTTAAATGGAATCAAGTAATAAATATCACGAGCACATCAAGCGAAGAAAGAATTTAGGATGAGAAATTACCCAAAAGAGAGTTTTGAGACGGTTACGAGGCCGACAAAAGCGAAGTGCGATGGATGGCGATGAAGAGGGTTTCTGGCACTTGACGGAGAGAGCGAGAGTTCATGGGAAACGGAAGTGACGAGGCAAAATTGATTTTAAAGTATTAAGGTTTTAATTGAAAACAAAATCAATTTTAGTTGGCGGATTAGTGGGGACACGCGGTCATTTCTTACAGAATTATGGTATCCCTTATCAATGGAAAATATTACGTCCGAGTCCGCGACGTTTTTATGTGCGGACTCAATGATTACACGCGCGTCACGATAATGGGCAAAATGAAGACTTAAACGGCGCTATTTTCGGGTTTAGCACCCGACCAACTAAACCGCGGGAATGAGTATATGCGCTGGAGAAATTTAAAATATCTTCATTGGGGCGGTTCAGATTTTTTTTATTTGCGACCGATGAGAGCATTACGAAAGAGCTATGAAGAAGGAGAATGAACTGAAATGGAGCGTTGAGGAAATAGCTGATGATGTCGTAAATAAAAATGGATCATAATCTTTTAAGGAGTTGTATATGTAAAATGACAAATAGTTTGCAATTTATTTATTTAAGTTAGATTTCCTACACTTGAGTTCTCTAGATGTGAACTTTCTGCACTCTATAATCAATTCATATTTATTTTTCATCATTTTTTTGTCTGCTCGAGAAAACATATTGATGTAATCCTTCAGAGGAAATTGGTCGCTTTGATTAATTTTTTAGTGCTTATTTACATATGTACTCTCCTTCGAGTATACGATTTTTTTCTAGTTTTGTTTCACTTAGTCTGTTCGGATCATGGTAACTAAATCTCAATCAAGCAATGAGGTGGTCGTTTACGAATTTTAGAGATTTTGGTACCTCTGTACTCTCAGACTCTCAGACCTCTGTTCTCCTGCATTCCTCTCAGACTGCTTATACCGCTGTACCTCTAGACCGCTATACCTTCTATACCTCTATACCTTCTGTAGCTATACTGCCTCCTCATACTCTGCATCATACCCTCTGTATTCCTCTCGTAATGAATCTATACTTTCGCACCTTCTATACTCTCTATACCCTCCTCTGTACTGCACTCTCTGCACTCACATGATTTTGTCTAGTTTGTTCATTTTAGCCATTGTTCGATCATGGTAATTAAAATTTAATGGTCGCAATTTTGTGGTTGTTCAATGATTTTTGGGTATTTTTTGTATGTACTCTAGACTAACTGCACTCTATGCTCAGACTCTCTGTTTCATCTATACTCTATTATCTATGAACTCTTGACTCTATTTTCAGATGAATGTGGTGAATGAGCAATGCAATGATGAAGTTGTTTTATCTAATGACCCAAATTTGGGGGTATCGCCAGGTATAAGAAACCAAGCTTATGCACTGTACTATGCTTATGCACATCAAACTGACTTCAGTGTTAGAAAAGACCTTACAAGTTATTGGCCAAACTCTAAGAAATTGAAATCAAAGATTTTCAAGTGCAGTCGAAAAACTGTCAATCCAAACCATATAACAAAATTCTAGAAAATTGACAATGAGACCGGTTGTCCGATGATTCGACCGTGGATTTGGAGGGGAATTGGTCGGTTAAAAAATATATAGAGAGCCATAATCATTCATTGGCAAAGACTGGTGATCTGCATCTTCTCGCGCAGAGCATCGATGAGAAGGCATCGCTTTGAAGACGATGACGAGGCATTAGTAACCGACGCTCATATCTAACTGAGGAAGTTGGTGGGGTAGAGAATATTGGATTCACAAAAAGAGATGCTTTCAATTTCATCCAGAAAGAGTGAAGGTCACGGATTGCAAGTGGTGATAGCAATGAATTAATACAGCTGTTCAAGGAAAGACAAGCAGCGGACGAGATGTTTGCATGGGATGTTCAGTTGATGCGTCGATTTCTGAGTTTTTTTTGGAGCAATGGTATGTCTAGGGTTGAATTTGATTGTTTTGGGGATATGATAATTTTGATACTACCATCTCAATAAATATAATCTTGTTCAGTGCCCCACTCCGGAGTGAATCATCATTGGCAAAATGTCTTATTCGAGTAGCCTTTTGTCTAAGAGACCATCGAGTCATTCACATGGTTATTCCGGACATTTCTTCGGTTGATGGGTGGCAGGCATCCTATAATGATATTTACTGATCAAGATCAGCCTATGGAGAGCTATCGAGAATGTACTACCACATACGCATCATAGGTTGTGCCAATGGCATATCTCAAAGAAAGCCCCCTCCAAGGTCCATTGCTTTAGTAGTAACAAGAGAGTTCAAGGGCTATTCTATGCATGCATGAGCAAATGTGACATAGAGGATGAGTTTGAGGATGCTTGGTCTGCCATGCTAGAGGAGGGCAATTTGCATGATCATGCTTGGCTATCTGAACTTTACAAAATTAGTGAAATGGTCCACCGCATTCAACAAAGATAAATTTTGTATGGGCATCTTGTCAACTCAGAAGTGAGGCCACAAATAGCGTGTGTCATGGTATTTCAAACCAACAAGTTCAGATGATTATTTCTTGGGATTGGAGAAGGTGATGGAAACATGGTGCGAAAATGAACATGATGAAGACTTCAAGTGTATCCAATCAATTGTTCTGTTGGGAGTAGTCCAATTCTTAAGCAAGCTGTTTTATTTTATGAGGAAGCTTTACTCTATGTTCAAGAAGAATTTTGCATGGAGTTGGGGATTATCTCATGTCGATGATAGGCCCATGGAGTACTTGGTGAGGAACTTAGAGAAGAAGAATGCATCCAAAACCTGGATTGTCCACTTTGATGTGTCTACTGTAGATATTTCTTGTAGTTGCCAAATTTGAAATGATGGGTATACTTTGTTAATCGCATTAGAGTTCTTAGAATGATGTCGCGATTCGGATAAGTACCTCCTCATCGGTGGTCTACCAGCAAAGAGGGACATCTACATCGATGGTTCATACAAGGTTAGTACATGTGGAAAGTGAGATGGAACGCATTATTTTCGTGAACCATATAAGTCGATATGCATATCAAATTACCCAACACAGGGTAATAAGATTCAGGATTACATGCTTGCATCTCTTAGCGATTATCGATGAAGTGGACTCGTAATAAGTGGAATTCTCCACCGCTTGTGATCGTAAGAGGAAGAAGGCGACCACATCATCAGCTAAGGATAAGGACAGTTTGAAGGATCCAATCAAGAAACGTCCAAAGGGTGTTTCTAACGCAAGGCTCAAGGCTTATTGGGAGAAATCCAAAAATCCACAAGTACTTACCATACTTGCCTCTGAAGTTGCTATTACTTAGGTTCCTGTAAATATTTAATTCATTCTATTTTCTTATCTTAGAAACCAAAGTGAAGTCAGAGTGTAGAAACGATGTATGCAGCCCACTATCTTATGCCCGTGCTTTTCACAGTAAGCCTAGAATAAACATTGATGCCGCCAAACATTCATCCATTACTAAGATGTTGTACCATTAATGTTGTACCACAGAATTTTGACCTCATCAATCAACCAATATCCAAGGGTATACTAAGTCGATGATGGATATTATTACAAGACGCATTTTGATGCATGATATTATCCAAGAAGGCATTTTTTAATTTCATTTTTCTCGATTTAGTAATAATGCTTGTATTTTTTTTGTCATTTCATAACTTGAGTAAAGTCTTGAAACAATGCACCAATAAAAGCACTACAATTTGAATCCTCTTTGAATAGATTTTGCCATGTCTCATTAAGAATTTTCTTGCAATTAACATCTTGAATATATCTTGCAACTCTACCTATGGCATATATAAGTCAAACAAGAAGAATGTTCACGAAATTAACTTTAATAAATTATTAAGATGCTTAGATGCTTAATAAATAGCTTATAATAATAAAAATTCAACATGATCAGATAAATTTAAAAAAAATTTAACTTGTACTACTAAAATGCTACACTAAAAAAATACTAATTTGATTAATACAAATAGTCAATATCTATTCAAATTCTCAAAATTAACATTAGTTTACGTGAAATGATCGATATACATGAGAGAAAGTTCTCTTTCGTGAGATTGATAATTTAATAATTTATTTATTTTAATAACGTCAACATTATGTTCATTTTTGTCTTTTTAAAGCTAATTCTCGATTAACGCTTCAATAAAATTTATCATCACCCAAATATATATAAAACATCCTTGCTAATAATAAAATTTATCATCACCTAATAAGTTGATTTTAAGTTTAACAATTATAAATTAATTTATTGAATTTAAAACAAGCGTAAAACCGACCATCCTTACGTCAATTTCACGAGCTCACGATTTAAGAGAAGGTATGATTCATTAGAGGGTACAGCAGAAAGACGGAGGTATGAGGTACAGAGAGGTATGCATACGAGGCAGAAGGTATAGAGGTATAGAATGTATAGTCCAGAGGGTATAGCGGTATAACACAGAGGTATGGAGGGTAGAGGTACTGAGGTACGAGGTACATGTGAGAGGTACATACAGAAAGGCCAACCATAATTCAACACTACCTCTCAAACCTGCACAGACAGTAGCAGAGGAAATCTAAAATAATATAATGAATATGCACACCCAATCGAGCTCCCCTTCAGACAAAACTGGACAGACTCTGAACAAAACTGGACAGATCCTAAAAAAATGTGGAAACATAGACCAATTTGGGACAATTTAACCATGCCTCCATATCTGGGAGCGAAGACATAAAAACTAAATTAATAGAACAAATCAACCCAAAATATAATAAAATCTCCCTATCTAAATAGAATGTCAGATAGAGAACAACTCATCCAAATTTGATTTATCTATTTTTTTGAGGCCAAGCAAAAAATCGCATAAATAAAAGTCGACCTAAATCTATTCATCTTTTTTGTCCAGTCGAGCCCGTTAATTGCGGGCTTCGATATGCCTCCATGTATTTATAAATGAACATGCCGCACGACCGTTGGACCGACTGCAACCCGCCACCGCTTTCAACCGCCATTTTACCGGGTTTCAAATAATGTCCGATATCGAGCCGTGAATTTGAATCGCATGGAAGATGGGCAAGGTATTAGTTAGATCCTGTGAGAACCCGCAAGAAGAGTGCATACCATCTCCGGTAGAATGGCTTTATGTGTCGATTTTGGCAATGAGTCATAAAATGACCACACGCCAAGCTTGATATTTCTGACAAGAAGTGTCCAGTGTTGATTATGGATAACTGGGAATAAGAGCTACGGATGCATTATCTAGTGACATCGGATATACATCTTGCTTTCTTTTAGCAAGCCATACCAAGGCACAGATGCAAGATAACATCTATAAGTCACAGCAGATACACATGGATATCATGAATGAATTGCAGAACCACTAAATTTGGAGGAGTAACTCACTTAATGTAAGCATAAAATGTATAGGAATGGGACATACAATCCGCAGTGGAGTACTTCTCTAATGATATGCAAACGATCGACGGTGCATCTCGATGCTGATATCGATCCTCAAGAATCACACCCTCGCAAAATAATAATATTTCCAATCAGATCCCCGCATTATTAGAAATAGTTATTTTTGTAATTTATTAAGTAGAGAAATTAATAGAAATAGTTAGAATGATATGACATTTGAATCATGTGAAAAGGAGCAAGATGTCGGGTGACTACTTGTCCCGGAATCGAACACACCAACGATCTAGAGTGGAGCATCTGAGGCATGCCATCTCGGATGGGAAGTGCAAGAGCCGTGCTCTACCGTCATATAATTATTTAGTGAAAATAATTGTTAAAAGCTATATCCATTGTCATCTAAAGCTCGAGAATCGAAATTTCGCACTGACCGGTGTTCCTCCACAACCACGATAGCCTTTGATGGCTCATCGAGGAAATCACCGTCGACAATTGAAGGAAATCGAACAACTGGTCATCTATTGTATCACATTATTCATGAAATTAACGTAATACTGCCGCCGCACTCAGTGGGTGGAGGGCAAATCGAATAGATCTTAGCCCGTGTCGTGGTGAACGTGAAGGGAGAGAACACAGCTTTCCTCTTCCTCATCTGCCGTGCCTTCACCCGACGCACAAGGCTGCCAATGAAGGGGCTGCCAGCAAGTGTGTGCTCAGTGGGAGCCTCCCCTTCGGCCAACTTTGACGGAGCTTCTCTGGCATAAGACTCCACCGGAGGGGCTTCCACTATAGAGGTCTCCACTATGAGATGGTGGTAGCCTCAAAGGAGAAGCTAATGACCCTCTCTAAGAAGATACCCGGTGGTCTCCTCTCAGAGCTTCCACCCACGGGATGGAAGCACTCTTCTGACACAATATAGAACTGGCATCAATGCCATCCGCCTCTCATGGCATGGAAGGATGCCACAACTTCCCTCAAGTCCCTCAAACCTGCAAATAACCTATCTATTGCAGATCCTTCGATTGGGGGTAGAAGAGGGCAAGCTGACACACCGGTTGGGGAATATCCGGGAGAGATATACGGGAATCGAGGAGCGTGAATGATTGACCGGATGGGTGATGTCGAGCTTTGCTAGGGAAGTTTCATGGGGAGGAGAGGATGATTCAAGGAGCCAGGTCTCCTCTTCTGATAAGTCCCAGTGTCGGACCTATGTTAAGCCATAGATAGATATGACAAACAACATAAATGCATGCACCAAAATGAATGAACATAACTCGCCTATTACCCGGTCTCCTTTAAATCATCAAGGCAACGTCAGAACTTTATTTTAGGCCAACACAACATACGTAGCTGTGCAGACAGAAATGGCGGCCTAATGCTAATAATGTGCTCAGCCTGATCTACAAGAAATATTTGTACAAGTTAACTTGCTCACATTCAAAAACATAACGACGGGCTAACATACCATAAGAAGAGAGACAAAGCCACTCATGTAGCCAGGCACCTGCTGTGTGTGTATCTTTGATGTAATGCCATTGAATTGTGACACTAAGAAGGCCCAAATGACTTCAGCCCAATTGTATTCAGCAAATTTATCAATATTATCGGCGTAGGCAATTAAATTAGAAGCTACTCATAGTTGTGATATACAAAAAATAAATTTGAAATAAGAAAACATATGTACAACTGCACAAACTATGCCGCCGGCAACGAGCTATCCGATTGCTCGAGCTTATTCTTATAATCAGCTGAACTATACTGTGACAATGGGGATTTCTGTCATAAAACTTTCTCTCCTTTGTTTGGCATCCCCAACATCATAGCTACTTCATCCAGGGTGAAAGAAATGCACTGCCCACCCAAGAAAAAGGCTTGTTGTCTGTGAAGATATAGAGGGCAACTGAGTCCAACCGCAAATCGACAAATTGGTTCAGGTGAAGTCGCTTCAATATTTTAGTCACTTCACTAGTGAAGCGAGCTGGAATATTATTAAATAATGTTCTGATGGCACTGCATCTTGACGTTATCCTTTTTGCAGACATGCTGAACTTCAAAATAAAGTCAAGGTAATCAGAATATTAATAGCATAATGGATTGCAAGCACCTTAATATTAGGAGGGTACAGAGGTACAGAGGTATAAAGGTACAGGGGTACAGAGGGTACAGAGGTACAGACAGCCCAAAATCGGAGAGTATATTTGCAAACAAGCATCAAAATTAGCTTCCAAACAACCTCTAATCTACTTCCAGAGAAAAGCAGTAAACATTGTCTCAATAACCGCAACAATCAACAAAAATAGCCCAAATTGTCTAATGTCGAGGGTACAGATGAGAGGTATAGAGGCTGACAGGGTAGATTCATTTTCCAAGAATACATCCAAACCGCAAAACACAACTTCTTATTCATAATGGATTCTAGCCATAGTAGTCCAAACGGACAAAATGGACTGAAAAAATGCAAAATCTCAAGAAAGTATAGAGGGTATGAGGCACAGAGGCAGAGGTCAGAAGTGATTCATTTTCTTCAGAACACATCCAAACTGGCAAAACACACCTTCCCAGTTATTCATAACGGGTTCTAGCCATAGTATGCCCTCCAAAAGGGACAAAATGGACTGAAAAAAATGCAAAATCTCAAAAAAGTATAGAGGGTACAGGGGGTTCGGAGAGTACATTTGCAAACAAGCATCGAAATTAGCTTCCAAACAAGCTCTAATCTATTTCTAGAGAAAAGCAGTAAAAAATGTCTCAATAACCAGGCCGAACAATCAACAAAAATAGCCCAAAATCGTCTCTAATGTCAGGAGGGTACAGAGTGCAGTGAGTGCGAAAAAATCAATAAAAAAGTAGCCATATAAAATCAAAGGACGCATAAATAAACCTAGAAATACGTCGATGGATTGTAATGGACAAAGACAAAGAAAACCCTAAAATCTTTCAAGAAGAATGTCATGGAAATACCTGTAACCAACCATAATACCAGTTTGAAATTGTAAGAAGCCCTGCCGTGATCGAACGGCGAGGTGGGCAGACAACGGAGCTCGGAAATTCTCTTCTTGAAAGCATACGATTACGAAAGAATACCGAACAACGCAGATATTTTGTTCCAGCGGTTTAGACGAAACGGGTTTGGTCCGCTAAACCTGGAAAATAGCGTCGTTTCGTCTTATGTCATTTTGGTGCCTGCGAGCGGTCGTCATCCGATTGGAGTCCACACGTAAAGCTACGTGCGAACTCCGGACGTAATATTTTCCCCTTATCAATTCACAGTAACTATTGAAAATGAATTTGTAAAATTCAAGCTTTTTTTTTTTACAATATATTGCAAGAAAAATCTAATATTCAAGTACGAATAATAAAATTAGTAATCACTGTATATTTATAATATGAATGCCATTTACTCGATATTCATAACTTTTTAATATTCTCAATGAGATATGATATGCCGCCATAATATTCTTTTGATTCATAGAAGTTCTATAGCTTGAGACAAAGTTCTTGAATTTGAATGTATTTTAAGATTTTTTTTTTATATTGGGATTATCAATAAAGATTCTGAAATAATGAATAGTGCATCAAGTGATGCTACAAAATGAGTTGATTGTGATTTTAAAATAAATTATATTTTGTCAGACAACACTAAATTATTTGCTATATATTATATTTAAATATATTCAAAATAAATTTTAATTATTTTAAATATTTATAAAAATAATTATCATGATCAAATATATTTTATTTCAAATCAAAATATATTATAATAAAAAAATCCAAAACAAAATTATAAGTGATCTTAAATAGCCTAAATATCTTATTACATAATCTCACATTTCATTGCTATTTTTAATAGTATGTGTACTATCTCAAGAGATAGTCACTACCAGAATGGACCTAATCACCTAATAAGGACTCTTAAGGCATGATGGGTCTTTGAATATACCAAAGATTTTTTTATCTATTTTACATGGAAAAGTAAAGCAGGGTTTATTTAAACTAGGTTCGTTAAGTTCCCTATGGAGGCAAGCCTCCATAATTAATTACATCTCAAGGGAAGTGATTCCATTAAGAATACTCTCGATTAAAGTAGGTGATTGTTGTCTCCAAAGAAATCAAAGATAGGACTATCAATGGATTGGTCATATTTTTGAAAATCAAGTAGGAGAGATCAAAAGGAGAGAGTTCTTATCAAAACCAAAAGAGATGAGTAGGGAGTGCTCATGATACTAGGAGGCCTAGTGAGCACTCCAATCTATCTTACTATTGAGATTTATGTATTTGAAATTGAGGAGATTCATTTGTTTGAGTTAAAATCTTATTAGAAATCTAGGACATATAATTTTACAATATAAGATTATGAAAATGCCTAGGAGGTGAGGATTTATGCTTGTAGCTCACAAAGGGAAATAACGACCTCAGATCCTAAATCTAGGGAGCTTTGACGAGGGCCAAAGTGCAACCTAAATCTATGGAAAAAGTGGGCATATGGTTTACCTTCATAAGAGAGAGTAAGCCACTCGACTACTAGACTTATTATCGCCTGGAGTGGTAGCTAGCTAACTCCTATGCTTTAAATCTATGTAGGCAAGTCATATGCTTCGCAAGATGGCTAGACTGTTGTTTGATAAAACCCTAATTAAGCTAAAGTCACTATTCAAAATCAACTAATTATAATTTTCTTAGATTCTCCTCTGAAATATCTTCAGAATGAGCCTAAGTTTGCATTTTTTATATTTTTCTGCAATTAATTATGATTTTAGGAAGTTTTAGGATTAAAACTAATTAATTAACCCTAATTAAACCCTTAAGCTTGCCAGGCCACGTGGTTGCTGATGCGGCACGCTTTACACATGGCGCAATGAGATTGGTTTTTTAAGTGTCACATCTGTGCGCTGACTTAGCGGCGGCAGATGCATTTTCTCTATGGGCTGTCCTATCTAAGATCGGACGGGCATGATTTAATCTGCGGGTTAAAGGGGAAATCAACAGATCTACCAAAGGATTTAATCAAAGCCATTCATCTCGATCACGTGAGATGGATGGCTCGTGATCTATCCTATTCGTGAGCAATGAAAGACGAGAACTATCCATCTTTCTCCATTTTATCCAAGCTCACCCGAGCTTGGATTTGGATCAAATGGATCCCACAACATCTAAGAGAGCATACAATCATATCCAATGGTTAGGATCCCTCGACATGGAGATTCCTTTCACAAAAGACCAACACACAAAGGCCTAAAGCTATGGTTTTGAGAAATTACCTCACAGGAGCTAATGTCCAAATACATGGAGGTAACCGCTGAGGTGAGGTCCCTGAAAGAATTGAGCTCAATTTGGTGAAGGAAGCTTGGTTGACCAAACGCACACCATCACCTCGAATTTTGATTGAACTCCAATGTCAGGTGCTGGAAGCTCTGAAGGTGATTGATCGATTTGATTAAGAATGCGAGGATGGTGTATGCATAAGCAAAGTTTGCTTGCACGGGATTGGAGTTAGAACCAAAATAGAGGTGTCTTATTTCAGTTCTATGCACAGAGGGGAAGGACAAGGAAGATGGATCTCGGGAAGAGTTGAGGAAGCTTTGGGGAGTTTCAAAAACTTCTTTTTTTGCTGAATGTGGTTGAATTGATGTCAAAACTGATTGAAATGAGGGAGTATATTCCTCAATTGAGCTAGGTGGATGAACGAGATCATTCCCATGAATTCTATCAATTTTCGATAGTCAAGTCATTAGAGGGGTCACCGTCAAGGTGGCACACCATGAGTGGTCAAAGCCATGTCAAGGGTCTCAAGGCTTGATATGGGTAGGTGGGAGAGGATTCGGTTCTCTTTGTACCCGTCTATTTGGCCATGGATGGGGGAGAGTGATCTCGATTTGGTGAGTTCTCTTTGGTCCACTATAAGTTCTAGGGTGCTTAGAGTGGGTTAGTGAACTCTAGGAATACCCCATTTGGTAAAAAGAGGGCTGCCATGGGGAGTGTAGAATGAATTTTTCTACTTAGAGTAGGAATCCAAAGTGGAGGCTTTGTCCATTGGGTAGTCAACTTAAGGTGAGCTTGCTTGGCTTTTGGGCTAGCTTGGGAGTGGCCTAAGGCTGGTTTGGGGTGTGCTTGGTCAGCCAATAGGGTTTCATGGCTTAGTTTTGGCTGACATGAGCTTATTTGGTCAAATGGGTTCATGTAGATCCATGTATGGGCTGGGCTGATCAATTGGTCTAAATTGGGTCAAACCAAGGCTTGAGTTAGGTTCATATGATGATTTGGGATGTCTTGGTTCAATTAATTTGGATTGGTTTGCCATAGGTTTGAATTTGACTCATTTGGATTCAAAAAAGTCAAATTAGTCAAGTTGACCAATTTGACCAAATTAGATTAGGTGTTGAGTCAAGTGCAATTGGTTGATTGAAAATGATTGTAGGCTTTGGTTTGGTTTAATTTGGAATTAATTTGAATTTTGGTCAATGTGACCTTTTAGGTCAATTTAGGCTAGGTTGGGCCAAGTTGACAATTGGTCAACTTGGGCTCAATCATGGCTTTGGTCAAGTTCAACAAGTGATTTGAATGTAGGTCAAGTGGCCAATTAGGCTTGGTTTGGCTCAATTTATGGCTTGGTCATGTTCAATCATTGATTATAGATGGGTTTGAATCAATGGTTTCAATCAATTTAGCATATGATAAATTTTGGCTAGTTTGGGTTTCATTTGAGCAAAGTGTTGACTTGGTCAAAGGCTAGGTTTGACTTGGTTTGACCCAATTCAAGATGATTGATCACCCTATGATGATTGTTGGTCATGGTTGAGGTTTAGATGGGCTTATTTCAATCTAATTTGGGTTGGATTAGAACTTGGCTTGAAAAGGTCATTTAGGTCACTTTGGGTCAAGTGAGCTAAAATAGGTCAATTGGCTTGATCAAGGCTTGACTCAAGTTTAGTTTAACTCACATAAGGACTTAGGATTGGAATATAAATCCAATTGCAATCGATTTGGAGCCAAATGGGTTTTGGTTCATATGATAATTTCAAGGCGAAAGGGTCAACTTGGGCTTGATTTGGGTTGACCTGGATTTGGTTTGATGATGGTGGTTTATGTTTGTACTTGGATCAATGATTGAATCATGAAAAAATCCATAAGTTTTGAATTGATTTGGTATCATTTAGCCAAATTCAAGAATTTGGCTAAAAGGCTAAAGTTAGAATTTGATTTGATTTGGATTTGATTTTTGGCCACTTGAATTTATATTTCATTTATATTTGTGAATATAAATGAAGATATAAATGGGTTATGAAAATCACTTGAGTTTGGAGTGATTTGGAAGCAAATCGATCAAATTAAAGGATGTAGGTCAAAAGGCCAACTTCGATTTTGAATTGGTTTGATTTATTTTTGGTCATTGAAGGATAGGTTTCAAATATATTTATGAATATAAATGAAGGAATGATTGATTTATAAAGAAATCGATCAAGTTTAAGTTAGTTTGAAGGAGTTTTGACTAAGAATATGAAAGTTGTTCATATGACTTAGAGATTTTGGAGTTTGGATTTAATCATGGGTTTCAATCATTGGATTGTTGGACTTGATTTATGATTTGGAATTTGATTTAAGATTAAATTTGATAATTGATAAATCAATTGGATTGGGTTGATTTGGATTTGGTTAAGGCTAAGTTTATAAGATATAATCAAAGACTTAGGAAGGATTTAGAGTTTGAATTGAATGATGGATTTCAACTATTGGATAGTAGGATTTGATTTATGATTTGGAATTTGATTTGAGATTAAATTTAATAATTGAGAAAATCAATTGGGTTGGGGTTGATTTGGATTTAGTTAAGGCTAAATTCATAAGATAAAATCAAAGCACTTAGGAAGGGATTTAGAGTTTGAATTGATTGATGGATTTCAACCATTGGATAGTTGGATTTCATTTATGATTTAGAATTTGATTTGAGATTGAATTTGAGGTTTGGTTTGAAAGAAGGAAGCAAGGATTGGGTTTGGGCTATAGGGAAGGCAAGTCTTCTTAAATCCATAAGGCACAACCTATTGCTATGTCTAACTCTTCTAAGTCTCTAGGGTTAGGTTAAGTGTTCACCTAATCACTAGAAGTGTCTTAAGACTAAGAAACTCTTAGTATCTATAAGAGTCCTAGATCTATGATGAGGAAGTTGAGGCTCACTCCAAAAGTGAGGTCAACAAAGGGCACCCAATAGGTGTGGTGTGATTGACAAGGTACACCGCATATATTGGTGTTGATCGAGATGATCAACAACATCCAAAAGATCACAAACACTAACATAAATGATCTTCTCCTAAACCCAAAGTATAGAAGGAATCAAGATCTTAATGCAATGCAACTCAACTCATGCCAAGGGCATAAGGGAGGAAGAAGGGATCCACCAAGGGATTAAACACATGAATATTCCACTAGGGAAGCAGGCTCAAGCTATCCACTAGGGATAAGAGGTTTGGATTTGAATGCAAGGTATGATTTGAGTAGAGTATCCATTGGGGATTAGAATGTATAACCCACCAGGGATAAATGCATGAACCTTCCACCAGGGAAGCTGGTTCGGGTTATCCACTGGGATAGGGATTTGATGAGATTTCTTTTAAGGGTGCACTCAGGGGAATGTAAGTTTGGGTGGGTTTGATTGACTCACTAGGGAGGAGTTGTGAAGATTGATGTCTTATTGGAGAGAAATGATTGATTATTTATTTAAGTTTGGGATTTCAGGATGGACCCTGTTAGTTGCGATGGATTGCACTAAGAAGGAGCCATGTCAACCTAGGCCTATCTCAAATTTATAAATCCAAAGGGGTAGTCCACCAGCCACATGGTAGAACTATCCGACCAAAGGGGTTGCCTCTCAGTTTGCAATGGTCAAGTCATGAAGAAAGTACATAGACTCATATCTTCCTAAATAAGGAACCATTGGGGTGATAGGGTCATAGTGAATTCTTCGACCTAGTAAGACTACTTAATGAATGCCTCTGGGGACTTACATCATCTCGGAAGTAGTCAAGATAATGTCATTTGATTGAATTATATTTATTTTAATTTGATGGATCCTCTCAGTTTGTGATAGATCCACTATGAAGGGGCTAATATCAGCCTAGACCTATTTTAGGTTTACAAATCCAAAGGGACAATCTACCAGTCATTAGGTTGAACTAACCAACCAAGGAGGTGCCTTTCGGTGTGCAATGGTCAAGTTAGGAAGAAAGCGCGGGGACTCACATCTTCCTGAATAAGGAAGCATTGGGGTGATCTTTCTGTGCGACTCGACTGGCCTCAGTTTACAATGGTCATCTTTGGAAAGAATGTGTAATAGACTTATATCTTTCAATGCAAAAGGCGGGGACGACTCATTGGTGGCATGACAAGTCGAACCCACCTAAGCGACTACTGAGAGTGCCAACCGGGACTTATCTCAACTCAAAGTAGTCAAATTCTATAGGAGTTTTGCTAACACGCCCTAAAGATAGGATGTCTGCTAGGGGCCAGGGGCTTGAATTCTTAATCCACAAGCGAAGATATATTTTGTTTATTTTATATTTACATGGACCCTGTTGGTTTATGAGGGACCATAATGAGAAGGAGCTTATATCAGCCTAGTCCTATCTCAAGTTCACTGGACCAAAGGAGAATCTGTGCATCCGCTGAACAAATTCTCCAACCATAGGGTGGCTAGGGGAGGTCCAATCCAAGAGTAAGGTAGTGTCTAAATGAGGTCTCTAAGGACGTGATCCAAATAGACCCAGGGAGGTGCCGGGGTTTATCCAAAATCTTATAAAAGAAAGCCTATAAGTATTCAATGGCTATCTTAAGGAGAAAGCACGGGGACTAACATCTGCTAAGAGCGGTGTATCCACCGGGTGGGTGCCGCATGGCGATAACCAACCAACCTAAGGTGCTCATCTATTTGCGATGATCAGTTTAGAAAGAATGCGTGTTGACTTACATCTTTCCAAAGCAGAACTGATTGTTGAGATAGTCTATCTTCAACTCAACAGGGGCTAATCGACCTAAGGTGACTACTAAGTGAGGAGTCCAGTATAGGGACTAAGCCCAAGCTTGAAGTAGTTGAGATGAAAGGAGCCACTGGAAGACTTACCCTAAACCTAAAATATACTTGACCTAGTTAGTGCATGATGGCCAGTCTAAGAAGAAAGCATGTAGGCTTACATCCTCTTAAATGAAGTCAACACGGGGGGTGGGGTGTAACTTAAAGGCTGCATAGTAAGGCCTACCAAACTAACGAGATGCCCATTGGTTTGCAATGGTCATATCAGGAAGAAAGTGCGGTGACTCACTTCCGCCGAACAAGTGACCATTGGGGTGTCATATTAGCAAGGTAGCATATCAGCACGACCTAGAGTAGCTAATGAGTGAGTGCCATAGGGGGCTTGCTCTCACATCAAAATAGCCCAAGATAAAAGATTTGTGTTTGTGTTGTGAAGTGAAAAAGGAATAGGAAGCCGCTTGGATTCTCTTACACCTATCTTAAAGACATAGGAAGGTTACTCCACTAAGAAAGGATGTCGCTCAGGTTTTCTTACACCTAACTTAGTTGTACTAGTCAAAATAAGATGCCTCTTGGGTTCTCTTATACCTATCCTAATATCACTGAGAGTTGAATGTGATTTGTGTTTGTGTTTTGAAGGGATAGGATGTCGCTTGGGTTCTCTTACACCTACCTTAAACACATCATGGCATATTCATAAGCAAAAGATGTTTCTAACAGATAAAAGGTGGAATTTGATATGAAAAAGAAGTTTATTGATGATTATTTTCAAACAAGATTTATGGATAATATTTCTTTATGTAGAGCCCTTTGATCGAAGCATCGGACGCTCTCCCTTACAATTTATAAGTTGATAAGATCCTCCTTGGTAGGCCTTCTTTATGGCCAAAGGGCCTTCCTAAGTGGGTTCAAACTTGCCTCCCATCCTTTTACGGGCAACAATTGGTCTCCTTATAACTGAAACAAGCTCTCTTACTTGAAAAGCTCTAGGACGGACCAACTTGTTGTGAGCTTGAATCATTTCGACTTTGTATAACTTGAGGTTCCGCCCCCGAGTATCTCTCCTCTAAACCTTTGAGCTCTTTTTAGCTTGATGTTACGCTCATAGTAATCTTGCTACATAGCCATCCCACGATGGGAGTTGGACTTCTAATGGTAGAACATCTTCAGATCCATACACACAAGAGAATGGGATAGATTGAGTTGGAGTTCTATATATGGTGTAGTTGGCCCACAAGTCTTCAACCAACTACTCATGTCACTAGCTTTTTTTGTCATCAAGTGTCTTCTTCAGTATTTGGATGAGAGTTTTGTGAATGCTTCTACTAGATCATTTTCCCTTGGGTAGTAGATGGTGGAATATCTCCAATCTATGTTGTGTCTCTGGGCAAAGTTGATTTTGGTGGTCTTGAATGCAGTACCATTATCAGATATAATTCATCAAGGCACCTCGAACCTATATACGATATGGTTCCTGAAAAACTAGAGCACATGCTGAGCTATGACCTCTCTAAGTGGGATTGCCTTCACCCACTTAGAAAAGTAGTCTGTTGCAGCTAGAATGAACTGGTGACCCTTAGAAGAAGGAGGATTAATCAGACACTCTATGTTAATGCCCCAACACTCAAATGGCCACAAGGCCAATGTAGTATGTAGAATATTAGGTGGTTGATGCAGGACCATACCATGCACCTAACATTGGTGGCATCTCCTAGCTACATCCATGTAGTCTGTAATCATCACAGGCCAATAATATCCTAGTCTTTTGATCTTGGCTTTCATCTTCAGACTGGACTAATGAGCTCCACATAAACCTGATTATACCTCAATCACAATCTTATGGGCTTCGTGTTTGTCTAAATAGCGTAACCACATATGATCGAAAGACTGCCGATACAAGGTGTCATCCATAAGAGCATAGGAGAGAGCTCTCTGTTTCACTTGATGGGCTAATGACTTTTCTTGAGGTAGTTTGTCTGTGTTTAGGTAATCCATGAATGGTTGCCTCCAATCTAACTCATCGTCCTCTTTGGCAACAACAACCTCCCTTGAAGAGAGAGTCTCTCGATGAGCTCAGCATCGATAAGGGATAAGACTTGTCTATTTTAGACCCTTATTGAAATGGACTCATCTTTTAGGCATGCCAACTCCTTGGCAAGCTTGGCCAATGCATCTACTACAACATTATCTCCTCGAGGGATCTTATAGATAGTGACTACTGGGATTTGAGCCAATAACTCTATGGTGTACTTATGGTAATGATGGAGCTTAGGCTTTAGAACCTTGTAAGACCCAACAATTTGGTTGATGACGAGCTGAGAATTGAAGATGTTGATGCTCTAGATGAATAATGTATTGACTAACTCCAGACTAATAATCAGAGCCTCATATTTGGCTTTGTTATTGGTACATGGATTAGGTAGATGATATGAGAATCTCATCACATCATGGTATAGAGTTAGGAGAATTATTCCTACCCCTACCTTTCTTTGAAGAGTATATCATGGTTCTTCTCCTTTTTGAAAGAAAGCCGCACCATCAAAGTACATCTCCCAATAATGAATGCTAGTGTCCCCTAAGTTCATGATTTGTTCATCAAAGAGGTCATCACTAAGAGAATCGAAGTGGGTGTGCTAAGAAATTCGCTAGTGCCTATCCTTTCACAACACATAGGGGTACGAATGTGATGTCAAACTGTGATAAGATCATGGACCATCATGCCAACCGTCTAGATAATGTTGGTCATGTCATGAGATATTGCAGTGGATTGATTCTATAGATTAGATTCACCTTGTGAGAAAGCATGTAATGTCATATCTTTTGGGATGCGAAGATTAAAGCTGGGCAGTGCTACTCGATAGGTGGCTAGTTTGCCTCAACAAGGATTAGGCGATGATTGAGGTAGTAGAGAGCATTTTCTTTCCCTTCGTCATTGGCTTGGGCCAACAAAGCACCAAGGGAGTCATCTAGTGTAGCAGTGTAGAGGGTCAATGGCTTGCCCGAGATAGGGGCTGCTAGAACTGGCGGCTCCATCAGGTAGTGCTTGTTATCTTTGAAAGCATGCTGGCACTTGTCATCCCACTTGAACTTGGCATCCTTTTTGATAAGTGATGATAATGGCTAGCATCTTCCAGATAAGTTGGATATGAAGCATCCGATATGCCAACCGCTCTTGAAATGAACCGAGTTGAGTTACACTTTTAGGGGGTGACATTTCTAAGATAGCCTTGATCTTCTCTGGGTTGATCTCTATTCCATAGTGTCGTACAACAAATGCAAGGAATTTCTCTGAAGCTACTTCGAATGCACACTTCAGGGGATTCATTTTGAGGTTAAATTATATTAACCATCAAAAAATTACTCTCAAGTCGAAGAGATGGTCTTCCTTTTCTTTTTTCTTGACTACTAGATGTTCAATGTAGATTTCAACTTGATGATGAATGAGTTCGTTGAAGATCTGAGTCATGGCCTGCTGGTATGTAGCATCGGCATTTTTAAGACCAAAAGGCATTATATCATAATAATAGATTATGATCGAGATTCAAAAAGTAGTGTTTCTTTCATTCTTAAGGGCCATCTTGATTTGGTTGTAGCTAGATGACCCATCCATAAAGGAGAACACTACATGAGATTAGG
This sequence comes from Cymbidium sinense, assembly GCA_021442155.1. Classification (NCBI taxonomy): domain Eukaryota; kingdom Viridiplantae; phylum Streptophyta; class Magnoliopsida; order Asparagales; family Orchidaceae; genus Cymbidium; species Cymbidium sinense. Next base: position 48,042,287 of record CM038225.1, on the reverse strand, counting down.
CAATGTCCACTATCAATTCTAGTATAGGAAGTGGAAATTCATCTTTAGGACATGACTTGTTTAGATCCCTAAAATCAATACATATGCAAATTTTGCCATTATTTTCTTAACTGGGATGACACTAGCTAGCTGAGTATTTTCTTCTCGATAAAGCTAGCATCAATCAGTTTCTTGATTTCGAAGTGACTATTGCTCAATATCTAATCGCATGCATCTAGGAGCTTGCTTGATAGGGTTAGCATTAAGATCTATGGTACGCCACGTTAAAGAAGCGGGCATTTCTTCATAACTCCACATGAAGCGGTCCATAAACTCTAGCCTAACTAAGTCATTAATTTCTTCTTCATTTAGTAAGGAACTGATGTATGTTGGCGTGGATCTTCTTTTATTCCCAAGTTGATTTCTTTGAGTTCGTTAATGGTTGATCTAATTTCTTCCTCAAACTCCAGAGGTGCATCTTTGACTTTGGGCTCATTTGGATCATCTAAAGTTTCTAAACACGCCTCCTCATAAAAGTTAACATGATTTGAGAAGAACTGTCGGACCAAATGAGTGGTGATGACTAGGCAATGGTTGTCGTCATCGATTGGACCTACTATGTCGAACCCTAGTCTTGATCTAGACTGAGAATGTCTGCTTTGGTTGTTGTTGACCTCACTTTTAGAGTGAGCTCTCAACTTCTCCATCTTAGACATAGGACTCCTCTAGACATTAAGAGTTCCTTAGTCTTAAGACACTTCTAGCGATTAGGTGAACACTTAACCTAACCCTAGAGACTTAAAAGAGTTAACCATAGGAATAGGTCATGCCTTGGGGTATTAGGAAAACTTGCCTACCCTATAGCTTGAACCAAATCCTTACTTCCTTCTTTCAAGTCAAACTCTAAATTCAAATCAACTTCAAATTCAAACCAACTTCAAATTCAATCAACTTAAAATTAAAACCAACATCAAATTCAAATCAACTTCAAATTCAAATCAATTCCAAATTAAACCTTAAATCAATTCCAATTCAATTGATTTTTCTCAAATCATAAATCAATTCCAACTCAATGTATCTTCTCATATGAATCAATTCTCAAATGATTGAAACACATGATTGAATTCAAATTCCAAAAATCTTTTTTAAACCATTTTGATTTCAACTTACGGACTTAGCTCAAATCAAATCCAAATCATTCCAAATTCAAAATATTTTCTCATAACCCACTTATATTCCCATTTACATTCACAAATATAAATGAAATATAAATTAAAATAACCAAAACCAAATTCAAAATTGAATTCCAAATCTAACCTAAATCCAACCTATACCCTTTCAAGTCAAATGAACTTAATCAAACTAAATTCAAATCACTCCAAATTCAAAAAATTTTCTTATAACCCATTTATATTCTCATTTATATTCACAAATATAAATAAAATATGAATTTAATACCCAAAACCAAATTCAAAACTCAAATCCAAATCTAACTAAATCCAACCTATACCCTTTCAAGTTAAATTCTTGAACTTAACTAAGTCATTCTCAAATCAATCCAAACCTTTAGATTTTCTCTTTAAACAATAATTCCTTCAATCACAAGCCAAATATAAACATAAACTTCAATTATCAAACCAAAATCAAACCAACCCAAGTCAAACCAATGTTCACTCCGACTTGAAATTGTCAAATGAATCAAAACCAATTTGACTCCAAATCACTTGCAATTGGATTTATATTTCAATGATAAGTCCATATGTGAGTTCAACCAAACTTGAATCAAGCATTGATCAAGCCAATTGACCTACTTAGGCTCAATTGACCCAAAGTGACCTAAAGCACATTCTTGAGCCAAATTCTAATCCAATTGAAATTGGATTGAACTAAACCTATCTAAGCCTTACATTGTGAGCAACAATCATCATAAGATGATCAATCACTCAAATTGGGTCAAACCAAGTCAAACTTAGCCTTTAACCAAGTCAACAATTAGCCCAAATGAAACCCAAACTAGCCAAAATCCACTAAAAGCCAAATTGATTAAAACCATTGATCTAAGCCAATTCATAATCAATGATTGAACTCGACCAAGTCATCAATTGAGCCAAACCTAGCCCAATTAGCCACTTGACCTAAGTGACCCAAGTTGACCTAAAAAGTCAAAATGATCAAATCTTGATCTAAGCCAAATTGATATCAACCAATGGGCCAAATTCATTCTAAATCACTTGTTGAACTTGACCAAAGCTTCAATTGGCCAACTAGACCCAACCTAGCCCAATTGACCATGAACCCAACTTGACCTAAAAGGTAAAATCAAATTGAAATCAAAACCAAACCAAAATTGATTGAAACCAAAGCTTGCAAAATATTTGAAATGATCAACCAAGCCTAAACCAACCCATGACCTAACCCAATAGGGTCAAATTGGTCAAATTGACCCATTTGACCTAAATGAACCAAAACTAAATATAAGTCAAATTGAACCAAACTAATGATACCCATATGCTCCAAATGATCATTTGAACTTGACCTAACCCATGGTTTGACCCAATTTGACCAATTGGTCAACCTATCCCAAATTGACCCATTTTGACCTAAATAGGTCAAATTGAACCACTTCAAACTAAATGAACTCGAAATCAATTAAAATTTGGCCCAACCTAGTTTTGAATCATATCAAATCTACCCAAATCAAAATCAAGGCTAAATGACCATTTTTCTTAGGTCAAAGGGTATCCTATGGCCAAATTCACTTGGAATTTGGCCAATTCCTTCTCATAGCAACTTGGCAACCTCCTAGTGGTCCACATGGACACTAAGGAGGGTGGTGAACATGACATAATGGGTTTGGGTCAGCCATGACCCAACACAAAGCCAAACTAACCCCTCCAATACAAATTAGCCACTTGGATCACCTCCTACACTCATGTAGCACATGGGCACTACCTCTACTCCCCTCCACTAACTAAAATGAACCACATGGAGTGCCTAACATCCTAAACAACCCAATCAATCTCCTCAATTGATCAAAAATGGAAAACCAAGCCTCGACCATTTGATCCAAGTAGGGGGAGATATACTCCCCTCGTTCTAACTCAAACCAGGGACATTGCATTCGATTGAGCTAGAGTGATCGAAAGCAAGCTTCTCCTAACTTCCCAAAGCCATTTCCAAGCCTCTTGAATTTCTCCTTCTCAATTTTCTTCAAAGCTAAAATAGGGGAGGCTTAAGGAAATTCCAATTCATCCAATTCTCCACCAAACCTAAATTCACTTTACAAGCACCATCAAGGGACCTAGTCGAGCTCACCCAAGGTGTTTCTCAAGTCACCAAGCTATAGAAGGGAGATTTTGATCAAAGCCAAAAGCCATTGAAGGGGAGCTCGGCCAATTGAGCAATCCACTTAAAATCAAGATTTGAAACATTCAACAGGGCTTTGTGCTACCTCCTCCATTGGAAGCACTAGTGATAGCCTCCGACGAGGTATTTCTCAAAACTGATTCTCCCTTAAAAAATGCTTTGTCCTTTGTGAAGGGAATTGTAATCCCATTAGATTCTAGCCATTGGATGTTCTTCCCTACACCTCTTGATGATGTGGGGTGAATCCTAGCCTAATCCGAGCTTAGGTGAGCTCAGATCAAGCAGTGGAGGATGGACAACCTCCGTCTCCCGCAGCTTAGGCAGGGATGAATCATGAGCCGTCCATCCCGCGTGTTTTAAATGGATGGCCCTGATTAAATCGATTAGATCCAGATTTAAATCCTTTAGAACCATGGTATTAACCCTAACCGTCCGATCCTTGATCGAACAGCCTATAAGAAAGCACGTTGCACCGACGGTGGCGCGCGATGTGATAACTTAAATAACCAATCCCATCCATCATGCCACAGAAAGCGTCGCGTCGGCGATCCACGTGGCAGATGGGATTAGTTAATTAATTAGGCTATTCTAACTATCCATTAATCACAAAAACTTCATAAAATCATAATTAAATGTAGAAAAATCCAAAAATTATAAATGAGGGCTCATTTTAAAGGTATTTTAGAGGGGAATCTAGTAAAATAATTTCTAATTGATTTTGAATAGTGAATTTTCCTTAATTATAGTTTAATTAAAAATTGAATTACTTTGATTACTCCTTAATTACTTAATTAATTAATTCCAAATTTCTCAGACATATTTTGGGGATGACTTCTGCCTCCCCCAAATTTTCTTGGAATTTATTAATGAGTTAATTAGAAAAATTAATTAATGAACCCTAATCACCCCCTTTATGTAATTAAGAGTAATTAAGCATATGAATAATGATTTAATCCCTTAATTGAGATAATTAAACATTATTTAAGTAAGGTGGAGGTTTATGGAATCAGATTGAGGTATTTTCCCTAAGTTATCCCTAAACACCCTTTCTTCCTTAATCCAAACATAATTAAAGATTAATCCACAAATGCTCTACTTAATTTGTCTAATCAAACTCTCAAAACCAATATGAAATTAATCAATCTCTTGCTGGGTAGATCCTTAGGTGTTCAAAAGTCTAAGGTAAGTTAAAGAAAATCATATCCAACTCACATGTGTGGGAAGGTTATGAAAGTACTTAATGAAAACCCTTTAGCTTATTAATCAATAATTGTGAGCTAGTTGCATTAGGCCCTTTAATTCTTAGGTGCATTACTGATTTAAATTTCATGTGATTGCATATCATATGTTGGCTCATAATTATTTATTTAATTATGTTAAAATGGTGTAGCTAAGGGATAATTAATGGATTTAATTCACACCTTAACCTAAATAAAACATAAAATCAATCTAATTGTACTAAAATTAAACTAAATAAATTCACACATGGAAATGGGTTAGGACCAACAAACTCTCTTCACATTTCCTAAATCAGATCAAATCCAAAAATAAAAATCTCTTTAAAGAATTTTGATTCACTTTAAATGACTTTATTTTATAGGATTATCTTTAGGAATTAATTAGGGTGAATGAAGTCATATGCTTACATCACTTTATTTCTTTCCAAGCATACTAAATGTTGTTTTCCATATGAAATCATGCATTCATTTCTTTTGAAAAATCAATTAAATAAAAATGTTTCCTTTATGTCAAATTGCATATTTTGGCTAAAGTAAGAATATGAGTGGCTATTATCACTATTAAACCAAAAATTATTTTTAAAACTTATAAATCAAAGATTATAAATGAGGTGATGCTACTTATAAGTACTTATAAGCTTGCATGCGATTATAGCATAAGATGTATTTTATGATTTTTCTTCTCTTCTCTTATCATGGATTTGAATAGGATTTGCAAAGTGTATAGTTCATTTGAAAAGAATATACACTTGCTAAATGTATTCTTATGCACTCTATGTTATGACTTAAGAAGGATCCTCACATTACACATAAATCAAATCAAACATAAATCTTTTCTTCATCCATTTTGTTTCCATTTTTTACATGTATTTAAGAAAAGTGGTGGGGTTGTGAGGCTTTAAGTAGCCCCAAGTAGGTATTGTACCTTACACCTCTGGTGTAGAAAATAATGGCGTCGTACTCACTTATGTCTTTTATACATGTGAATGTGCATTTTGCTAACGGATAAAGGAATCCCACTCTTTTCTACATAATAAAAACATACATTCATGGAATATCTAAATTTGTTTAAGCAACATCTCTTAGCATTCATCATCAAGGTGTGCTAAAATTTACGCTTGCATGTATGTCATACATGATATACATGGTGGAAAGAAATAAATCTAAGTAATTCTTAATTAATCCAGATGTCTTTCTTAAATATTATTTAGAAATCTAAACTTTAATTAAAATCATTACCAAAATTAATGAATCTTAGTAATGAAAGAGAAGTTCTCTTTCTTCTCTTTAAATAAATGTCATCAAATCAAATGACAAATCAAATAAATCACTTAAAATGAAACCATCCTCTAAGTTGAACCTTCACACTTAGAAAATTCCAACCTTAAAAGCTAGCTAAGACACACACAAGCCTTAAATGGCTCACATTAGGCTAAGTCACCATTTCTAGCTCTATGTTAGGGGTGCATGGTTGGATGTGATTTTATTTTGTGATGTAATATTTTTTATGGATGTTAGGGTGCATGTGCGTTGGATGATAGGATGATCTTTAATCATGTCTTCACTGGGATTATACTTAGATGTAATAAAAATATAAATACTTTTTCTATGTAGGTTGCTTATACCCCTAAGCATGATCCAAACTAGGATAGGTGGACTTGGTTACCCATGTGTGGGGTGCTAAGTCCAAATTATTCCTATAACTGCTTGGGTTATGTGGTCTATTTAGCTAATCTCTATTTTGAAGGTTTAGTTAGATTTATCTTTCCCATTTTAATGTAAATTTTGCAATTAAGATTTGAAATGAATGTTATGGGGGAATTAAGGTGAACATTGGTCATAAGACTATTTTTTATGTATAATGTGAAGCTTTGGAGCAAACCACATCCCAAGTCCAAATGAAAGAATAAGAAAGAAAGAAATGAAGAAATGAAGAAATGAAGAATGAGACCCCCATAACATGAATTCCTTTTTGATTGTAATTATTCATTTATAATATAGATTATATAAGGGTAGAGCTCGACTACCCATTTTCCTTTTCAGGTTTGTGCCGACCACATCGGCCTCTTATTCTTTTGCACTAGCTTTATAAAATTGTTTGATGTTTATTTAGTTTGTGCAATAGAAATGGCATGATTTTCTTAGTTTCTTCATTGATTGATGAATGGCATGGATGCAATTAGGCTGTTAGGAAAAAATAATTTTTTATCTAATTAATTAACTCTAAATAAAATTAAACAACTCATAACCTCACCTAAAGCTTAGGACATAAATCAAGAAAATAAAATATTTAGCTACCCCTTAGCTGGATGTTGTATGTCTCACACCATGCATAAAAAATATACTGCTTCACTCTTGCTAATGGAGGGCTTCCACCTTTGTCAGAGAAAATGGCTTGCCCTTTGAGAGCCATGGTGGAAACACACCTCCTTCTTTGATTTTATAATAACCAATTTCTCATGCATTAGGCATATGAAATCCCATAGCCTGTGTCAAATGAAAATATCCAAAAATGAAAATAAAACTTAACAAAATTTGCATTAGATTAGGTCATTATTCATGCCCTTCATGATCTAGTCTCTTAGTGTGTTTAAGGACTTAGTCTCCTTTCTAAATAAACAGCTATCTTACAAAGCATAAGACTTGCTACATGTATTTAAAATCATAGGAGGTTAGTTGGGCAGTGATTGTAAGCCCAACAGTCAGGTGTTTTATTCTCTCTTGTGGAGATAAATCACATATCCATTTTTGCCTTAGATTTAGATCATGTTTTTTCCCTTGCCAAAGCTCCTTAGATTTAGGATCCAAGGTTGCTATTTTCCTTTGCGGGATGTAAGCTTAAATCCTCACCTCTTAGGCATTTCTATGATCTTGTGTTGTGGAATTGTAAGCCCTAGATTTGTAATAAAAATTCAACTCAAACATATAATCCTCTTCAAATTTCAAAAATATAAAACCCAACCATAGGATAGTTTGGGATGTTCACTAGGTTTCCTAGCATCCCTACTTATCTCCCTTTGGTTTTCAATAATAACTCCCTCCTCTTGATCAATTTTCCAAAATAACCAATTTGATAGTCTTATATTTGAAATCTTTGGAGACAATGATCATTTACCTTAATGAGTATTCTTGAGGAATCACATTCCTTAAAATGTAATTAACTATAGGGGCTTGCCTTTATAGAAAACTTAACAAACCCGATTTAAAATAAACCTTACTTTACTTTTCCATGTAAAGTAGGAGAAAGATCTCTAGTACATACGAAGACCCATTGTCCTCAGGAGTCCTCATTAGGTGTTTAGGTCCATTGTAGAATGGTGACTTCTATCTTTGAGATAGTATATCATTCCTTGTCAGATCACCCTAATAAGTACATCTAGGATCTACGTGGTGTCTTCATACAAAATTTTATTTTTCAATTTCTCCAAGTTTGAGAAAGATACCATAATTTTCTGGCAACTTCGTTGGGGAGGAGTTCTTCTCTCCATCTTTGTTAAATGATCATTGTCTCCAAGTATCAATAGTAAATTTGTATTCATATGAATCTGAGACTATCCTTTTTTTGTTGGCACTTAGTTTATTTCATCAATAAGCTAAGCTAGCCAACATCCTTTAGGTTTTAGGACCTCACTCCGTGTAGGTCTTAAAGCCCCTATTGGGTCCCCTAATATGTAAAAATAAAATTTAATAAAACTAGATTATTAAAGACCTTCCTCCTTACCATTTCTATGGTAATGAAAGGTTCACTCATAAAGAAAAATAAATCCTTTGTAAAACATCACTTTCCAAAAGCACTTTTTCAAAAGTTCACATAATAAAATACTTAGACAAAATTTTCATAACTCAGCCTCATCTAACAATCTTCAAGATTGTTACATGTAGGATCTTTTCAAAAATCAAAATCAACAATTATCTTTTCAAAAAGCACAAATGGACATCCTCATTCAATATACCTAAATTTATTGAATGAAAATTTCATTTCAGAAACAAAACCAAAATCATCTTTTAAAAAGCTCAAATGAACATCCTTATTCAATATACCCAAATTTATTGAATGAAGATTTCATTTCTAAACAAATAAAAAATCATCTTTTCAAAAACATATTTGAAAATGACACCCTCATTCAATATCCAAATTTATTGAATGAAGATTTCATTTCCAAATAGAATCATATCATAACATTGAAATTCCATTTCAACATATCTCACATGTTGAAGTTGGAATTTCTTTCTTTCAAAAATATATATATATACAAATTTGAAAATAAGCCTCTTCATTCAATATATCCAAATATGTTGGATGGAGGTTTTATTTTCAAATAAAAACCAAATTCCACTCAACACATTCCACATGTGTCAAGTTGGAATTCCCTTTTTCAAAAAATAATCACACATAAAATTTCATCTTTAAAAAAATAAAACATAATTGACTCCCATTTGAATTTGTCAAATGAGAGTTTCAATTTTTAAAATAAATTTGGATCATTTATTTAGCATACCCAAACTTGCTAAGTAAAGATCCCTCTTTTCAAAATTGAAACATCAAAATAAAAAAACACATTTGAACCTTATTTAGCATACACAAATTTGCTAAGTAAAGTTCTCATTTTTAAAAATCAAAACATCAAAAATCAAACACATTTGGATCCTTTATTTAGCATACCTAAAATTTGCTAAGTAAATATCCTCTTTTCAAAAATCATAAAAATCAAACACATTTGGATTCTTTATTTAGCATACCCAAATTTGTTAAGTAAAGATCCTCTTTTCAAAATCATAAAAATCAAACAAATTTGGATCCTTTATTTAGCATACCCAAAATTTGCTAAGTAAAGATCCTCTTTTCAAAATCATAAAATTCAAACACATTTGGATCCTTTAATTAGCAAACCCAAATTTGCTAATTAGAGATCCTCTTTTCAAAATCACAAAAATCAAACACATTTGGATCCTTTATTTAGCATACCCAAATTTGCTAAGTAAAGATTCTCTTTTCAAAAAATCATGAAAAATCAAACACATTTGATTTTATTTAGCATGCCTAAATTTGCTAAATAAAGATCCTCTTTTCAAAATCAAAACATAAAAATAAAAACACATTTGGATCCTTTATTTAGCATACCCAAATATGCTAAGTGAAGATCCTCTTTTCAAAAGCACAAAAATCAAACACAATTGGACTTTATTTTAGCATACCTAAATTTTCTAAGTAAAAATCCTCTTTTCAATAATCAAAACAAAAAGTCAATAATATTTGGACTTTATTTAGCATACAAAAATTTGCTAAGTAAAGATTCCATTCCCAAATTCACACATGATTCACATCAAAAGCAAACAAGCAAAAGAAGAAGAAAACTTTTTCAAACAACTCATTTAGATACCCAAATTTGCTAAGTGAGTAATCCAAACAAAATCAATTGACCATTTATTTTAACATCTCAAATTTTGGGGTCCCAAACATAAAAATAAAATTCAAATATGAGCCAATGGAAGCATCAAAAATCTCTTCAAAATATTTGAACACATTTCCAACATACACAAATTTGTTGAAAATGGATTCTCTCTTCTCCAATTCCAAATTCAAAATCTCACTCCAAAATTCAAAGAGCCCCACCCCAGTTAACATATTCAAATTAATGAGTGTGGGTTCAAACTCTCAATTCAAAATTCAAAAAGTTAGCAAAAATACCAAAATAGAAATCTGATTGAGTTTGTTTTCAAACTTTGTAGAATTTCAACTTAGCTTCAATCAGTTTTTCTCAAGTTTAGTTCAATACTAATGGATGCTCAGAAGTATGTCTTCACTTTTCCTTTTGGGATGGATTTGGCCTTGGATCGGGCCAGCCTCCCACAAACTGACTTTGCCCATTTGATTCACTTTGGCCAAGGATTCAAGGGGGCCAGGATCACTTGTGAGGCAACCTCACTGTCATAGGAGTGTGGTGACTAGGCAGCTAGTCATCCATGTTGAGATATCGTCAGATTTTGAGTTTCCCTCGAAGAGGAAGGCTATAGCGTTCTCCGTTACTTTTAGTGCTTCAGGTTAGTTATTCCGATTCTCGCCCAGAGGCATGGTACTTGCTTCTTCCAAGGGAAGGCTGCCCTAGCATCAGGGATAGTCTCCCCAACCTTTGAGATAGGGTGTAGTTCGCACTGCTCCTCCCAGCAGAACTCAGTGCCATAATAGATGCTGCAAGATCAAGCGATATCATGTGTGCATAGCCAAGGAAATGGAGGCAATTTTTTAGATTTTAGTAGAGGGGCCACCCAGGATAGTTTCTCCTCTGATCACACAGAACAAGTTCCATGCTCTTTCGGATGTTTATCTGCATGTTATTACTTGAGGGAGAGGCGAGGAGTGCAGCTAGACGTGCAGGTTGGCAATGCGCCTCATGGATTTCCTCGATCGGTACTACCCCATCGGTATACCAGTATTGTATTGGATACTACCCACCATGGAGGGGCTCCATAGAGAGTCGGTGGTGGCCTCCACTACACTGCTCCACTCCACGTCCGCCATCACCAGTGCAGGTCCCATCTTCCACAGTTCCATCAAAGATCATGAAGGCAACATCAGGGAAAAAGAAAGCTCCACTGGTGATCCAGCTATGGCCAAGAGATCCCATTTCATTTACACCATTGAGGTGAGGTCTCCTCGACCTCTACTTGATTGTGAAGAGGAGTGGCGACCACATAGCATCATGCAATCACCACCACCACCTCGGTCTTGGACATAGTAGTAGGGAGGAGGGAGATATTGTTTCCCCATGGATAGATCCTCCCGGGGTAGCACTCCACCCATGGCATATGATAGCCATGAGCATGTATCCTCCAGTGAGCATAGCCCTGACAAGATCAGTACTCCTGTAGCAGGGGAGGTTAGGTGTATCTCTATTCATGAACATGATCCCACCATCAGTCAGCCATGATATTTTGTGCTTGCACAGTTGGACCGCTCTAGATGACATGTAGCATAGTATCTCATTGAGAAGAAGGAAATCTAGGATATGATTGGTATGACCTAGAGGAAAAGGTTAGCTTTGATCCCAATGAAGATGATTTCTTGGAAGATTAGAGGTGCATATGGTTGACACAGGGGTTCCCTCCGGGATCAGCATGGTTTGGAAGGTGTTGTGGCCGAACAAGATAACACAACCCATTCAACCCAACACTTCCTTCAACAACTTAAACAAAAGGATGAACAGATTGACAAGATGGGAAAGAGGCTTGAAGATTTGCTAGCGGCAATTTTGGCACTTCATAATCAAGCCCCAGCAGCACATCCAACTATTATAAAGATTAGGCAGGCTGAGTTGCTGTATTTCTTGGATTAACATAAGAGTTCACCTCTGGTAGAGCAGGGTAACACTAGCTTGTATAGGAAGGTAGCAAACAGTACCTCCATACAAGAAAAGGATATTAAACTCATAGTTGAGCGATAAGTGATGAAGCGCATAAGCTCGAGGTGGTTCATCAATTCCAAAGGGGTAGATGCTATCCTAGAGGGTTTGTTCCACCTTCTTTCAAGAGTTTTGATGGTTGAACCCACATAGCGCATTTGAGCATTGTTGCAACGTTGGTGGCAGCAATGCACTATTGTTCCATCTTTTTGTCCATAGTTTAGCAGGCATAGCCTTTGATTGGTGCGCTGAACTCCCCAATAGTTCGGTGAAGACTTTTGCTGAGTTGGAGCAACTCTTTATTAAGAGTTTTGCTGGAGCTCAGCAAAGGGTAACTGTGAGTTATCTCTTTGTAGCAAAACAACATCTCAGTGAGACCCTAGTTGATTATAGTCTTAGATTATGCAATTTGAGTATGAAATGCGAACCACAACTGTCTGAACAATATGCCATTGAAATTCTAGTAAAGAATATTCATGGCTCGGTTGTCTTCATGCACAATAGTTTTACTATCAAGATATTTGAGAAGATAATCAACAAGGCGGCTAATCTACAAGGAGAGGCCAAGCAGTTTCCTTTTCAAGATCAATAAACAAAGCCAAAGCCATAAAAAATCTATAAAAAGAAGCCAGGGTAGTAGCAACTGGCCAGGGATCAACATGAGAGACCTCGATCTCCACAGCTTCCACCTCCTTTACCACTAGCTAAGCCATCCTACCGGCCTTCCCCACCTCCTCCTCAGTCATACTCATAGTGGTGTATCTACCACCGGTGTATACCATCCACTACTCTTTTGGATAAACTAAACATAAACCTTAGTTATTTAAGAGAGGTAGTCGGGAAAATCTTTAAGAACCTCTTAAAGAAACGATTTTAGCTACTCGAGCCTAGGAAGCGAAGTGGGTGGAGTAATGATCTAACTTTTTCCCCACCATGTTAGGCCATGTTTTGGAGGATTGCTTTACATTCAGGAGCTTGAGCATAAAACTAAAAGTTAGGCTCCATAGTTATTCCAAAGGAATATCTAGTAGAACAACCATCCAGTTCAGTTAGGGTAATCCTTGGGGATACATGTGATCCTCTCAAAATAAAGAATGTTGGGATATCTCTCTATCCCAAACCTCTAAAAGATTATTTCAAAATCAAGAAACTTTCTCTGGTGCCTAGGCCTCGAACTTCAACATCAAGGAAGGTTCGCAAGTTGCCAAAGACAACTTGGGAAAGTTGGAGCTCAGCAGCAGCAGCAGCCCCATACTATCTCATGATAGCCAAGTAGTGCAACCACTGATCGAGCCCAGCCTCCATTCCACCTTTACAGCTACTACTTCAGCTAACACTTCTTCTTCAGTTAACTCTTCTTCTAGTAAACATCTTGTATCAGCAGATGTTGGCATCAAATCCCTCACTCTACTTACTTTACTAGATTTCTACTATGTACCTCCTAAATCTAAGAAATCGAGGAGTAATGCTAGTTTGAATTACATCTGTGTCACTTTTGATGGGTTGTCTAATTCTATTCTTATAGAAAACTCTTCAAGTCTTAATAATAATTATAACAACTTTGATCTTCCTCTTTTTGATTCTGTGATGGACTTTCCTTTTCTAATACAAGTTCACCTCTTGAGATAGACTTGGAATCATCAAATTCTATGGGTCCTATAGGAGAAGCTGTAGGTGAGCGAGTAGGTAGAATCTTCCACTAACCCAGAGATCACCAAAGTTAACCTCATGGCAGGTTCTACCTCCCAGGGTAGCACCTCAAGATAAGAAAAAAGTCATTGGTACTAATGAGCAAGAACCCCTCACATGATACTCCACCATTGATATGCTTATGGAGGATCCAGAGTTGATAATGTCCTCTCTAAGAAAGTTGCAAACTAAGCATATATGATGCTCTTATCTTATCCAAAGAGATGAGGACTCATTAATCAAGGCTCTTCTTGATCTAGAAATATGCTTAGCTTCGGTACTATTGGAGAGGGCACATTATTCAAGAGAGAGCCTGAGTCACATTCATGAAGACCTTCTTCTGGGGACATGGAGCAGTCCCCTACATCACAATGGATATGGGTGATTGGACTTTCTAGGGTTTTAGTTGATCAGGTGCATCAGTGAACATTATGAGTCTAAAGACCCTTGCCGATTTAAAGATTGACATCTGCACTTGGGAGATGGGATGATGTTGAGAGGATTCAATGAACAAGTGAGAGGCTCCTCTATAGTGTTACCTTTGGAAATAGGTGACTGGAAGACCAAAGCCAAGTTCTATATAATTGATTCAAATACATCATTAATTTGCTTTGCTCGGTAGGCATTGGATACACCAAAATAAGATGATTCCATCCTCCCTTCATTAGTGCTTCAAGTTTTGAAGAGATGGAATCAAATATTGTGTCAAAAGAGATGAAAAGTCATTTTTAATTAGAGAGGTTGAGATATATGAAGATGCAACCTGCTATCTTTCTCAAAATCAAAATGCCTTTTCTTGAAAACATGGTCAAAATTCAAATACAAAATAAAAGAAAAGAAAAAAGAGAAAAGAAAAAAGAAAAAAGGAAAGTACAAGTGAGTGAAAAGGACACAAGGAAGAGGTAGAGCATGTTATATTCCACCCATAGTTTGTTCCACCATACAGACATATGGGTAGGATGACTCGACCTCCATCAGGCAGAGGAAAAGGCAGATATAGAGGCATTTCCAGAGGTGGAAGATCCCCTGGTTGGCAGCTAGCAAACAAGGGTTATGTTCTAGTTCGCAAGAGTACCCCTGTGATTCACATGGACTTGGAATCTAGCTCGGAGGATGAGTCTCATGTGATTAGCATACCAACCAACCCCTCTCAACTAGTTTCATTGGAGGTGACACTTACGATCCAGACAGTGATGAAGACCAGACCTCCAAGCAAAGCATGAATGTATTTAAATCAAGTTTATATAAAACTGTTAGACAGCAGTTGGGAACTTTAGCTCTAACCTCACTTTCTTCTCAAAAAGTTGAAGTTTTGGTAGTTAAGGAAGCCCTTAGGTCTTCCATAAATGTCAAGCCAAAGAGATTCCTATTGGGATCATCACCCTCAAGTCCAGAAGCTGATGTAGAATTTTAGGATAATTCATATAAATTAATGAATTATCTTTTAATTGGTACTACTTTGTGTTCATAATCTTACAAAGAAAGGTTTGATTCTTTATACATGGTCCAAGCAAAGGTCAAAGTATTTTGAAAAGCTGTGGAATAACAAAGACATGGATGCATAATTAAGATCAAGATGAGGATTAAGGATAGTGGGTCCAGTCAATGAGGATGATTACTGCTTAGTTGTCACCAATCATCTGAACTCTAATAGGTTCTTCTCAAATCACACTAACTCTTATGAGGAAGTATGTTTAGAAACTTCAGATAATCCAGATGATCTTTAGATAAAAGATCCCCCTCCAGAATTTGAAGAGGAAATAAACTCAACTATTGACAAGCTTAAGGAAATCAACCTTAGGACAGAAGAAAATCCACGTCTGATATACATCAGTTCTTTACTAAATGAAGAAGAAACCAATGACTTAGGCCATTGATTGAGTTTAAGGACTATTTTGCATGGATCTATGAAGACATGTCCGGATAATCCCCAAACATAGCAATCCACAAACTAACAATAGACCCTAACGCTAATCCTATCCAGCAAGCTCCTAGATGCATGTGATTAAAAATCGAATAACAGGTCTTTTCTGAAGTCAAGAAACTTATCGATGCTGGTTTCATCAGGGAAGAAAAATACCCTGCATGACTAGCCAGTGTTGTACCAGTTAAGAAAAAGAATGGCCAAATTCGCATGTGTGTCAATTTCAGGGACTTAAATAAGGCATGTCATGAGGATTTAATTTTCTCTTCCTATAATAGAATTAATGGTGGACATCACCTCATCTCATGTAGTATTCTCTTTCATGGATGGGTCATCTGGCTACAACCACATTAAGATGACTCTCGAGGATGAAAGAAACACTACTTTTTGAACCTCGATCAGAATATATTATTATAAGGTCACACATTTTGACCTTAAAAATGCTAGTGCTACATACCAGCGGGCCATGACTCAGATCTTTGATGCACTCTTTCATCATCAAGTTGAATGATATGTTAATGATCTAGTAATCAAAAGCAAAGAAAGGAAGACACCTCTTCGACTTTAGAGTAGTTTTCAAATGATTAATACAATTCAACCTCAAAATGAACCCCCTGAAGTGTGCATTCTGAGTAGCTCCACAGAAGTTCCTTGGGTTTGTTGTCCAACACCATGGAATAGAAATAGACCTAGAAAAGGTCAAAACTATCTTAAAAATGACACCCCCTAAAGGTCTAACTCAACTTAGATCTTTCTAAGGGCAGTTGGCATATCTACGATGCTTTATCTCCAATCTATCAGAAAGATGCAAGCCATTTTTAGCACTTATCAAAAAAGAATACTAAGTTCAAGTGGGATGATAAGTGTCAGCATGCCTTTGAAGACATCAAGCAGTGTTTGGAGAAGTCACTAGTTCTAGCAACCCCTATCCCAGGCAGGCCACTCATCCTCTACACAGATGCATTGGATGACTCCTTCAGCACTCTGTTGGCTTAAACCAATGATGAAGGAAAGGAAAATACTCTCTACTATCTCAGCCATCATCTGATCTCTGTTGAAGCAAACTACCCACCTATTGAGAAACATTGCATAGCTTTAATCTTTGCATCACAAAAGCTATGACACTATATTCTTTCTCAAAAGGTAAACTTGATTTCAAGAATCAATCCACTACATCATCTCATGACTCGACCAACATTATCCTGACGGTTGGCAAGTTGGTCCATGATTATCTCACAGTTCAATATTACATTTGTACCCCTCCGTGCGGTGAAAGGACAAGCACTTGTGGATTTCTTAATAGCACACCCACTTCCTGCTGATTCCCTGCTTAGTGATGATCTCCCCGATTAACAAATCATGAACTTAGGGGAGGTTGACAATCACCATTGGGAGATGTATTTTGATGGTGTAGCTTCCTTTCATAAAGGAGAAGAACCATGATCTACTCTTCTAGGAAAAGCAGAGGTAGGAATAGTTCTCTTAACTTCAGATCGTGATGTCATGAGATTCTCATACTATCTCTCCAATCCATGCACCAACAATGAAGCAGAGTATAAGGCTTTGATTGCGGTCTAGAGTTAGCCATTATAGTGTGTGTCAAAAGCATCCACATCTATGGGGATTCTCAGTTGGTCATCAACCAGGTTGTTGGGTCCTATAAGGTTCTAAAACCTCAGCTTCATCACTATTATGAGAACACCATGAAGCTGTTGGCCCAAATCCCTGAGGTCACCATCTACAAGGTTCCTCGAGGAGAGAACATAGTAGCAGATGCTTTGGCCAAACTTGCCAAGAAATTTTCATGTACTGAAGATGTGTCTATTCCAATAAGGGTCAAAAATAGACAAGTCTTATCCCTTATTGATCGAATTGTCGAAAGACTTTCTCTCGAAGGGGAGGTTACCATTGCCAATAAAGACAAGGAGCTAGATTGGAGGGAACCATTCATAGATTACTTGAACACAGGCAAACTACCTCAATAGAAATCACAAGCCCATCAGATGAAGCAGAGAGTTCTCTCCTATGCTCTCGTGGATGGCACCTTGTACCGATGGTCTTTCGATCAAATGTGGTTATGCTGTTTAGACAAACATGAAGCCATAAGGTTGTGACTGAGATACATTCAGGTCTATGTGAAGTTAATCAATCGTGTCTGAAGATGAAAGGAAAGATCAAGAGACTAGGATACTATTTGTCTTTGATGATCACAAACTGCATGAACGAGGCTAAGAGATACCATCAAATGGGATTGCTCAAAAGAGGGAGTTATTATCGAAGCCAAAATAGAAGATAAGTAGGAGATGCCCATGATGCTAGGAAACCTAGCGAGCAATCTCAAACTATCTTATAGTTGGGCTTTACATTTTTTAAATTGATTTAGTTTGTTTGAGCTGTATTTTTCATTAGAAATGTAAGACTTAAGATTCCTTAACACAAGATTACAGAAATGCTTAAGAGATGAGAAATTATACTTATGGCCCCTAAAGGGGAGAAACAACCTTAGTACCAAAATCTATGGAGCTTTAGAGAGGGCCAAAAGCACAACCTAATTCTAAGGCAAAATAGGTAATTAGTTTGCTTCCCCAAGAGAGGACAAACCACTTGATAGCTTGGACTTACAACTGCCTGGAGGTGGCTACCAACTAACTCCTCCTATGATTTTAAATAAATGTAAGCAAGTCTTTATGCTCATGCAGGATAGCTAGGCTATTATTTATTTAAAAAGAGACTAAGTCCTTAAACTCACTCCTAAAATAGACTAGATCATGTAAAGGGATATGCTTCAAATGACCTAAATCTAATGCAATTCAAATTAAATTTTATTTTCATTTTGGATAATTATTTTGACTTAGGCTAATAGGATTTATATGACTAATGCATGAGAAATAGAGTTATTGGCCAAAATCAGTGAGAAGGAAGGAGGTGAGTTTCCAGCATGGCTCTCAAATGTTAAACCAAGTTTCTTTGGCAAAGATTGAAGCCCTCAAATTAAGAGTAAAATAAGATGCATTTGTGCATAATATTACAAGAGAATTGCTCATCCAGCTAAGGGGTTGCTTCTATCTTGATTTTTAACCTAAGATTTAGGTAAGATTTAAGTTGTTTAATTTTAATTTGAGTTTGAGAGGGAGTTTGAATTTTGTATTTTGACCCATAGGGAACTCCCATAGGGTCGAGTTTGGTCTAGGGATCAATTGGGCTGACCTAAACCCATTGGATTGGGTGCACCACTCTTCATTAGGTCCCCTTGAGCTTTTAGGAAAGCCTGAAGTGAATGCGAAGAGTGTATGACCAAATTACCCATGGATTAGGCCAAACTTTGTTCAATGGCTGAGGGGTATAATGGTTATTTTGCTAATTTTTTTTTACTTTGGGTATGTTGGGTATGTGGAGAAACAAGGTTTGGCCAAGTTTCATGAGATTTGGAATTCATTTGATATGGTTTGGCTAATGTTGACCCATTTAGGTCAAAATGGGTCAAGTTGACCAATTGGTCAAATTATGTCAAACCAAGGGTTGGGTCAAGTTTATTTGACCATTTGAAATGTTTTGGTGTCTTTGGTTTGATTCAATTTGGTATAGTTTTGAGTTTGGTTCGTATGACTTCATTTAGGTCAAATGGGTCAAGTTGACCGATTTGACCCATTTGACGTATTTAGGGTAAGTCAAACGTAGATTTAGGTTAGGTTAGTCATATGGAGTGGATTGGTATCTTTATTACTAATCAATTTTGGTTAAGTTCAATTTTGGCTCAACATGACCCCTTTAGGAAAGGGGTCATGTTGGGTCTAAGGTCAGTTGAGCTAGGTTAAGTCTAGTTGGCTAATTGAGGCTTTGGTCAAGTTCCACAAGTGATTTGGAATGGACTTGACTCATTGGTTTCAATCAATTTGGCTTGGATCAAATTTTGACACATTTTGACCCTTTAGGTCAAAATGGGTCAACTTGGGTCAAGTGGCCAATTGGGCTAGGTTAGGCTCAAATGTTGGCTTGGTCAAGTTCAAACATAGGTCATGAATGAACTTAGATCAATGGTTTTACTCAATTTGGCCTATGATGGAATTTGGCTATGTTAGGTTTCATTTTAGGTTAAGTGTTGACTTGGTCGACCCTTAGGTTTGACTTTGTTTGACCCAATTTGATTGATTGATCATCCCATGATGATTGTTGACCATGATGAGAGGGATATATGAGTTTGGTTCAATCCAATTTGGTTATGATCAAAATTTGGCTCATAAGGGTACTTTAGATCACTTTGGGTCAAGTGAGCCTAAGTGGGTCAAATGGCTTGGTCAAAGCTTGATTTGAGCTTGATTGATGTTGTATATGGACTTATGATTGAAATATAAATCCATTTACAAGTGGTTTGAAGCCAAATGGGTTTTGATCCATTTGATAATTTCATATTCAAAGGAAGAATATGAAAGGGTTTTGGCTTTGATTTTTGAGTTAGGTTTTGATTGTTTGATTGATGTTTGGATTTATATATGAGTTCATGATTGTAGGGTCGATTGAATTATTAGAGAAAATCAAGAATTTGGCTTGATTTGGCTAAGTTCAAGGTTTTGACTTGAAAGGCTTAGATTGGATTTTGAGTTGATTTGAGTTTGACTTTTGGAATTGGTTTTAATTATTTGAATTAATTTTTCATTTATATATGTGAATATAAATGAAAATATAAATGGATCAGGATAAAATTTCAAGATTTGAAGTGGTTTAATCATGATTTAAGCTAAGTCCATTAGAAAAGATTTAAAGGACGTAGGAAAAATTTTTGAGTTTAAGATTTGAATTTTTTGAATTTGGTTTAATTGATTTATATTTATATTTCATTTATATCTGTGAATATAAATGAATTATGAGAAAATCCTATGACTTTGTGATGGTTTGATCATGATTTTAGGCTAAGTTCATTAATGGAGAATTAATGACTTAAGAAGATTTTAAATTAGGAATTTAATTTGAGGATTTGATTTGATTGATTTATATTTATATTTCATATATATATGTGAATATAAATGAGAATATAAATGAGTTTTGAGAAAATCTCATGAGTTTGAATTAGTTTGATTATGGTTTTAGATAAATCCTTTAATAGAAAATTAAAGGACTTAGGAAAATTTCACATTGGGAATTTAATTTGAGAACTTAATTTGATTGATTTATATTTATATTTCATTTATATATGTGAATATAAATGAGAATATAAGTAAGTTTTGAGAAAATCTCATGAGTTTGAAATGGTTTGATCAAGATTTTGGCTAAATCCATTAATGAAAAATTAAGGACTTAAGGAAACTTTCATGAATTGATTTGGAATTTTGTGTTTAGTTTAATTGATTTGAATTTATATTTCATTTATATATGTGAATATAAATGAGAATATAAATGAGTTATGAGAAAATCTCAAATATTTGAATTACTTTAGATCATGATTTTGGTTAAGTCTTTAAGGGAAGATTAAGGACTTGGCAAAATTTGGACTTAGGTATTTTTGATGGATTTTGATCATGGGTTTCAATCATAGATTTCAATCATGGATTTCAATCATATGGAATTGATTTGAATTTGGAGAAAATCAATTCAGATTGATTTGGAGTTTGACTTTAAGGAAGGAAGGTGAGGAATGGTTTAAGCTAAGGGTAGGAAGTTTTCCTATCACCCCTAAGGCATGACCTATTCCTATGGCTAACTCTTCTAAGTCTCTAGGGCTAGGTTGAGTGTCCACCTAATCACTAGATGTATCTTAAGACTAAGAAACTCTTAAAGCCTAAGAGGAATCCTATGTCTAAGATGGAGGGGTTGAGAGCTCATTCTAAAAATGAGATCAACAAAGGGTGCCCAATAGGTGTGGTGTGACTGACAAGGAACACCAGACGTATTGGGGTTGACCAATGCATCAACAACATCGAGAGATCACAGGCACTAACAAAAACAATCTATCCTTGACCCAATGAAAAGAAAGAATCTAGAGCTTAGTGCAATATAGCTCTACTTATTTCTAAGACAAAAGAGAGAGGGAAGAAATCCACTAAGGGATAGAGTGTGAACCTTCCACTAGGGAAGCAGTTCAAGTCATCCACAAGGGGATGAAAGGTTTGATTTGATTTGAATCTCACTAAGGAGAAAAAAATATTTGATTTGTTTCGCTGGAGAAGAGGGTTGAATTTGGTTCAATTTTTGTTAGGTTTAGATTTTTTGGATGAACCCTATTGGTTTTCAATAGACCGCACTAAGTAGAAGCCATGGAGACTAAGACCTAACTCATATTTATTGATATAAAGGGGTAGTCTACTAAGCATATAGTAGGACTAGCCATCCATAGGGA
>CM038225.1:47874667-48020260 GCA_021442155.1 Cymbidium sinense | reverse complement strand
ACGTATTGCTATCCAATTTCACATGCTTGCTTAATTTTTTATGTGGATTCAACCACCTCACATGTCATGCTTTGAATTTTTAAATGCAAAATTTCAAACATGGAGTTTCTAGAAGAAAATTAAAAATTACATAAATAAAAAAGATGAAATCATAAAATGGGCCTTAGCAGGCTAATGGGCTAAGTTTTCTTCTTTCTTGAATTTTCTTGGGCTTTAGCTTGAGATCTTATAAATGTGCCTTAGGCTCTAATTTGTTGATCCTCATGATGTTCTACATCAACTCCCTGGCTCAATTGAACTGCCCATAGAGTTGAAATCTAAGAAGTCTTCTACTAATTGTGGGGCTAAAGTCTCCAAATCACTGGGTCAACCATGTGTCTTCGGTGTGCTTATTCTTCCAATGAACTAGAAAACAATGTTCAGAAGCTAGATTAATGGGTGCTTCCTCAGTGATAATATAGTCACCTTCAAAGGAAGAGGGCTTACGCAAAAGTACTATATCTCGCTAAAGAGTTAGAATTAAGTGGAGGTTTTCTAATTCCTTCATATGATAGAATATCTTCAATATTAATAACGGATGAATGAACATATTGAAAATCAAGGTGATAAGCATTAGTTCTAATTTTTTGAGAATTTTAAATGGACCACAAGCTTCGCATGTAATTTCTTATATTTAGTAGTTTGATAATGCTCAGAATGCGAATCAATACATAATCACCTTCTTTATATTCTTTCGTTGAACGATTATGATTTGCCTTAGAAGCATAATTATCATTACTTATAGTAATTTTCTTTCTTATATCTTCATGGAGGCTTTGAAAATCTTTAACAAATGAGAATGCTGCATCAAAAAATACATGAGATGGTAGGTTTGCTACATCTATTGGTTATCATAGGTTTTGACCATGACTATCTCAAATGGTGATTTTTTGTAGTTCTAGATATAGTACTATTATAGGCAAATTCAGGTTGGTAAATGTAAATCCCAATTTCCTAAACTTTTACCTACCAAACATCTAAGCAAATTTCTAAGGTATGATTAACTTCATTTGTCCATCGGTTTGTGGGTGAAAGGCAAGAGAATTTTAATTTGGTACCTAATTTCCATAATATTTTTCAAAATATGAGACAAACTTAACATCTCATAAAACAATGGTTAAAGGGAGACCATGGAGTCGCATTATTTTCTTAAAAAATAATTTGGCTATATAAGAAGCATCATTTATTTTGAACAAGGTAAGAAATGAGCCATTTTTGAGAACCTATATACTACAACAAAAATATTATCATGTCCTCGAGCTATCCTAGGTAATCCTAGAATAAAATCCATTGATAGGTCTTCCTAAGGCCTATAAGGAACAGGTAAGGCAGTGTATTGTCCAGACCTTTGTTTGATAGTTTTAGCCTGTTTACAAATTAAACATCGAGCCACTAATTTTTGAACATCTCATTTTAATGAAGGCCAATAAAATCTATTTTCTAATAAACATATGGTCTTATCCTTTCCAAAATGACCATACCCCACATGTAGCTCTGATAAGAATTCTCTAAGAGAAGATCAAGGAATGCATAATTATTTTTCTTTATATAAATATCCATTTGTTATCAAGAATGTCCCTTGTAATGTTATTGGTTTATCTAGGTGTTCAAGATAAGTTAGGTGAAAGTCAGGGCACACAAAATAATCATCTTTAATTCTATCAAATCCTAGGATTCTCAATTCTAAAGAGAAAATCATTAGGTTTACCATGGATAAAGCATCAGCAGGCTTATTCTCAATTCCATGCTTATGCTTTAGAACAAAAGAGTAGTCTTGTAAAAATTCAACCCATTTTGCATGCCTATGACTTAATTTTCGTTTAGTATTAATGAATTTTAAGGCATGGTGATCAAATTAAGTATTCTCTATGTAAGAGATAGTGTAAATGCCTTAAGGATTGAATTACATAAAACTCTATCATAAGTGGAATATCATTGTTTAGCTTCATTTAACTTTTCACTAAAGAATGCTATGGGATGATTCTCTTGACTTAAAATTCCCTATCCCTAATTGAAGCATCACATGTCACTTCAAAGGCTTTAGAAAAATCGAGGAAGCCTGATGCAGAACTTAAGTTTTAATTTTGTGCATTAGAGTCCAACAAAATTTATCTAATTTTAGTATATCAATTATTGGAGCAACAATGGTACTAAAATTCTTAATAAATCTTCGATAAAAGTGGCTAAACCATGAAAGCTTCTAACTTGTAAAACTTTTAGGTGGTGGCCAATCTAAGATTGCTTTCACTTTAGAAGGATCGTTTAAGCCCAAGTGGATATAATAAAGCCTAAAAGATTACCTCGACTTGCAAAAGAAATACTTTTAAATTAATGTATAATTTCTCTTATCTAAGTAGTTCAAAGACTTTTTGTAGGTGTTGTAGATGTTCATTTTCACTTGGACTAAAATCAAATCATCATAAACACACCACCAAAAATTTACCTATATATGGTTTAAGAACGATTCATTAATCTCATAAATGTGCTAGAGCATTTGAAAGTTCAATGGGCATGACAAGCCATTCATAAAGTCCATCGTGGGTCTTAAAAGGGTGTCTTCTCATCTCGATCTAATCAATTTGATGATATCCACTTTTAGATCAATCTTTGAAAAAAATTTGCTCAGATTAAATCTAACATATCATCTAATGGGAATGAAATCTATATTTGATAGTAATTTTATTTATTGCTTGACTATCAACACACATTGCCATGTTCCATCTTTATTTGGAGTTAATAATCTTTGGCATAAGGCTATGACTCTCTTGAATAAAACCCTTTCTTAATAATTCCTCAACTTGTTATTTAATCTCAACATGCTCGGTAGGGTTCATCCTATAATGTGGAAGATTAGAAAGTTAAGAACCAGGTAAGAACTCAATAGCATGTTGAATGTCTCTTAGAGGAGGTAGCTCATCAAGAAGTTCATCAGGTGCAATATCGTTAAAATCAAAAAGAAGAGAAGAGACCACGTATGTGAGTCATTAGAGTCCAGTATGACTTCTTTTACATGTAATATGTGAAGAAGAAATTGGATCAGAAAATTCTTTTTTAAAGCCAAAACCTATTATTTCTATCTTTGGGGTCAAAGGAGAAAGAGTGTTTTAAAGTAAGGATCAAAAATGATAGTGTTAGGCTAGGATTTTCTATGATAATTAATTGAAGTTTGACATTTTTCTTCAATAGAGGCTTAGGTTGCAAGTCGAAGTTATTTTGTGTGGTGTTATGGAGGGTGTTTTTCTCTGCTTTATTGGTAGGAGTTTAATAGTCTTATTATTATGTTTAAAATATAAGTATTTTCCTACCATAGTGAATAACATTCATATCATATAGCCAAGGTTAGAGAATATGAGCAATTTCCATTGGGAGAACATCACACCAAATTTGATCCTCAAAGCTTCATATTTTAATAGGAACTAACTTGGGTGGTGGTGATTAAGTTGGCTCGAGTTAAGGTATGTGTTGAAATGACATTCATAGCACTCCCTCCATCTATAACTAACCTACATCTCTTTTCATTACACAAAATATACATGCTAAAATATTCTTTCTCCTCCAATCTTCGCCTCATATTTTATTACAGACATCTCATCACATTAACATGAGGGTCATAGTTAATTCCAATTCTTCATCGAGATAATGGGGTGTCATCATAAACTTCTTCTAGATTATCATCTATTGGATTTTCAACTTCTTCTAAAAATAAGATTTAAGCTTTACATTGATTTTGCATATGACCATTTTGACATTTAAAACATATTACTTCCCTAATGTTCTTAGAGCTCCCTTCAATTGAAGTTTTAGGCAAAGGGATGGGCCATTTGGATGGGCTGGTCTAACAATAGATCTATTGGATGAAATGGAAGGTACTTGACTTTTAATTTTAGAGAGGGAGGCGATTTCTTTTGTTGTTCAACAAATAATGCATAATGAAATGCTTCCTCTAAAGATTCTGGGTCAAATAATTCAACTTCATTTCTAATTTTAGCCCTAAGTCTAATAACAAATTTATTGGCTAATTGCCAATCATTATCAGTACAATCAGTTCTAGAAACTAGATCTTCAAAAGTGTTCAAGTATTCAGTTACAAGATAATTACCTTGTCTCAAAGTTAATAATTGGTATGTAGCTTCTTATCATGATGCCTAGGGCGATTTTTTGCTTTTAACATTTCTTTCATTTCTATCCAAGTGAGGTTTGTCTTTAATCTTTGTTCTTTAGCTAAAGTATTTGTCCAATAAATTTTAGCATGCCCTATCAATTTTATTTTAGAAAATGTAACCCTTTGGTAATCATCCATTTTATACCAATCAAAGAAGTCAACCATTTAAACTAACTAATCGAGAAATTTATTTGGATCATGTATACCATTATAAGTTGGGGCTTCTACTTTAACTCTTCAAGATGGATCATTAGAGTCTTCTATAGTCTTAAAATAATTTTCTCCCCTTTCACCATTTCTAGCAATTGATTGTCTTCTAAGTGGTTGATTTTCTCTATGGTTTGGATATGAATCTTCTTCATCTATCCCTATTGGCACAGTTTGAGTAGGTATTGGAGGAGGAGTTGGTACTCTATTATTTTGTAGATGCACTAAAACAGTTTGCATTTATTATTTAAGTTCTTTCATTTGATTCTTACTTTTTTCTAATATTTGTTGAGTTTTTAGTTCATTGTCTTGCATCCTAAGATCTAAGGCATCAACTAATCTAGTTAAATTTTCAACTTGATCTTGAGAGATAGATTTTGGTGCCATGAGATTTTTTTTTAAGGAAGAAAAAAAAAGATATATGAAAAGGGACCAATGAAAAAAAATGAAAAAAATAATAAATAAGTATAATATAATTGTGCAATCAAAGCAAAATTTTAAGCTAAGAGAACTTCCAGGTGAGGAGGGGGGTACAAGACCACTTAAATCCCAAGCTCTCCTTAGACAGTTTAGGTCTTTTTGACAAAGTTCTATTTAGCTTCCAAAATCACCAAGTTTAATGCACTTATATTATTATGCATGCATATTATATATATATATATATATATATATATATATATATATATATATATATATATATATATATATATATATATATTTAATGCAATGAAATAAAATGCTCAAATTTATCAAGCCTCTTTTTTTCTTTTAAGAAAGCAAGTTATCATAAGTTAATCAAAGAAACTTCTAAAATTAATCATAAAAATAAAACAAAGATAATAAAGCAAGTAATTAGATTTTGATTTGCACTAATGGCTAGGTTGCTTTAGGTGATGAACTACCTCCAAGGTACTCTCTTAAATTTTTCTTTTTTTTTTTTGGAGGGAGGGGAGGGGGCACATTCAATTGGAAAATGGCTAAAATATATAATGGAGCTTACTAATTGAAATTTTATGCTATCACCATAAACTTGCAAGCAATATATATCTTTCCAAGCTACTAATATGCTTTTAAACTATCACTAGTCCAAGAAAAACTCAGAAGTTTGAAGACAAGTCCAACACTTGAGTTGCTCCCTTTGTTGAAGCAAACTTTTGACCAAATTTGCTCCTTCCAGGCTTCAATCTGATACCAAATTTGATGGAGATGGGCATTCTTTCTTTTGATGACATTGAGAGAACATGGGTATTGGAGGTGAAGGAAGAAGATATGTTGGATAACTAGCGCTACCACCAAGGATTGCAAGGTTTGGCCACCAAGCTCTCAAACCACAAGAATAACTCAAAAATTTGTAATTGCCAAAAGATCTCCTTCATTCTAATAAGAGGGGCTATTTATAGCCATTACAAGCATCTTTCAAAAGAAAATAATTCAAAACATGGAGGGAAAGGTGGGTGGCCACATTAATGTGAAGCAATAAATTGCCTCATTATTTTATGCCATCCACCCATTTCACATGTTATTATTTTATGTGGATTCAACCACCTCACATGTCATGCTTTGAATTTTAAATGCAAAATTTCAAACATGGAGTTTCTAGAAGAAAATTAAAATTACATAAATAAAAAAGATGAAATCATAAAATGGGCCTTAGCAGGCTAATGGGCTAAGTCTTCTTCTTTCTTGAATTTTCTTGGGCTTTAGCTTGAGATCTTGTAAATGGGCCTTGGGCTCTAATTTGTTGATCCTCATGATGTTCTACATCATTTAGGGCTTGGGAAATGGCTTGGATGGGTTCAACGATGCGCATGGAGGGTGTGCGTAAGAGGAATTAGATTGAGATGGAGTATTAGCGAAGTTAGAATTGAAACTAGCCTCCCCTATTTCGGTTCAACATGGGAAGAGGGAATGATGAAGGTGGTAAGCTTGGGATTACTTTGGGAATTGCAAGGAGACTCAAAATCATGCTAGGAAGCTCTTGAATTGATATGTTTCATTCAATTAATTATGCCCCTATTCTAAGGTGGGCCGTGATGGCTTCCCTCGAACTAGCCACCATCAGAATGTCGGAGGGATCTCAATCGAGTCCACGTGGCTCGTATGGATTAGAGGAACTTATTGGAGGTGGCTCAAAGCCTGATGTGGGGAGGTCTCCTTGCTTGGGTCCTTTGGTTGCTTGGCTTATATGGGGTGAGTGCTCACCTCCCTTTGTCCATGGCAAGTCCTACCCTCTGGGATCCCTCATTTAGAAATTGGATGTGCCAAGGTGAAAGGAGGGTGGACTTTGCCATATTTGATAAAAACCCACATAGGGAGGGATCATGGAAGATTTGCATTGGGATTAGCTCTAAATGGGTTTTGATTGATTTTGGGCTCACCTAGTTGAGTTTGAGTCAAGTTTGGCTAGTCACCAAGTCCCATGGGTTGGTTTTATGGGTTTTGGCTTATTTGAAGTTTTCAAGTCAAATGGGTTCAAATGGGTTCATGTTAGGTTGGGTTGACCAATTAGTCAAATTGGGTTAAACCAAGGCTTGGGTTAGGTTCAAATGATGATTTGAAGAGTTTTAGTTTAAGGGATTTCAATAAATTTAGGTTAGGTTTAATTTTGGCTCACTTGGACTCATATAGGTCAAATGGGCTATGTTGACCAATTTGATCAATTTGACCAAATTGGGTTGGGTTAGGTGTTGGTCCATGTTCAATTGGTCAATTAAAAATGATTGTAGGCTTTGGTTTCAATCAATTTGGATTTAATTTAGATTTGGGTCAATTTAACCCTTTAGGTCAATTTGGGCTAGGTTGGGTCAAGTTGACTAATTGGTCAAATTAGGCTTAATTATGCTTTGGTCAAGTTCAATAGTCAATTTGGAGTGAACTTGAGCTGTTGGTTGTAGTCAATTTAGGTTAGATAATGATTTGACCAATTTTATTCTTTTATGCCAATTTTAGTCAACTTGCATCAAATGGTCAATTGGACTTTATTTGGCTCAATTGAGGATCAAGTCATGTTCAATCATAAATCATGAGTTGGTTTGAATCAATGGTTTCAATCAATTTGGTGTATGGTGGGTTTTGGCTAGTTTAGGTTTCATTTGGATTAAAGGTTGACTTGGTCAAAGGACCAAGTTGACTTGGTTTGACTCAATTTAAGGTGGTTGATCATCTTAGGTTGATTGTTGATCATGATATGAGGATTGGGCTTGGTTCAATCCAATTGTTGGATTGAACTTGGCTCAAAATCCTTTAGGCCACTTTAGATCAAGTGGACCTAAATTGGTCAATTGGTTTAGTTTTGACGTTTAGTTGAACTTATATATGACTTTAGAATTGAAATATAAATCTAATTGCAATCAATTTGGCATCGAATGGATTTTGGCTCATTTGAAGTTTTCAAGTCAAAGGGCTAACTTGGGCTTAACTTGGGTTGACTTGAGTTTGGTTTGATAATTGTAGGCTTTATTTATATTTGGATAAATGATTAAAGGAATGATTGATTGTGGTGTTTATTTTTATTTGTGTGTGTGTATATGTGAGGGGACACCACATAGATCATAGATGCTTATTAGGGTGATCGGGTATGACATTAAGGAATAGTATATTATCTCGAGATAAGAGTCACTACCACAATGGACCTAATCACCTAATAAGGACTCTAAGGTATGATGGGTCTTCAAATATACCAAAGATTTTTCCTTACTTTACATGAAAAAAAGCGGGGTTTATTTCGCTTCATTAAGTTCCCTATGGAAGCAAGCCTCCATAGTTAATTACATCTCAAGGGAAGTGATTCCCTTAAGAATACTCTCGATTATAGTAGGCGATTGTTGTCTCCAAAGAAATCAAAGAATACTCTCGATTATCAATGGATTGGTCGTATTTTTGAAAATCAAGCGAGAGAGATCAAAAGGGGAGAGTTCTTATCGAAACCAAAGGAGATGAGTAGGGAGTGTTCATGATACTAGGAGGCCTAGTGAGCACTCTAATTATCTTGTTGAGCTTTTATGTATTTGAAATTGAGATTCATTTGTTTGAGTTAAAGTCTTATTAGAAATCTAGGACTTATAATTTCACGATATGAGATTATGAAAATGCCTAAGAGGTGAGGATTTATGCTTGTAGCCCGCAAAGAGAAACAATGAACTCAGATCCTAAATCTAGGGAGCTTTGGCGAGGGCCAAAGCACAACCTAAATCTAAGGCAAAAGTGGGCATATGATTTACCTTCACGAGAGAGTAAGCCACCCATTTGGACTTATTATACTGGGTGATAGTCGCTAACTCCTCGCTTTAAATCCATGTAGGCAAGTCATATGCTTTGATGGCTATGTTGTTGTTGTTTTTTTTAGAGAGAAAACTAAGTCCTTAAACTTACTCCCAAACTAGAACATGAAGGGCATGAGTAATGACTTATTCTAATGCAAATTTGAACAAGTTTTATTTGATTTTGGACTTTTAATTTTGACACAAGCTATAGGTTTTTGTATGCCTAAATGCATGAAATTAGTTGTTAAATCGGAGAAAGAGGTGTCTTTCCATCAAAGGCTCTTATAGGTCAAGCCTTTATTCTCTCACGCAGATGGTAGCCCTCTCTTAACAAGAGTGAAAAAATATGACATGCATGATGTTATACATACAATCATCTAGCTAAGGTTACTAAACATTTTTTATTGTCTTGATTTATTCGTAGGCTTTTATGTGTGGTTATAAATTATTTACAATTTTAATTATGAGTTGTTAGTGGGATAAAAAAATTACTTTTATCCTGGGAGCCTAATCGCATCCAAGCCACACAATAATCACCAAACATAAACAAACTATGAAAAGACATGCTATTTCTAATGCACAAGCTAAACAAAATATCACACAATTTTATAAAGCTAGCGCAAAAGTATAAAGGCCCGGTGCGGTCGGGTATGACCATACAACTCGAAAAGAAATGTGAGTAGCCGAGCTCAACCCTTATACATCTCGATAAAATGAAAGAATAAATTACAATTATAAAATGATAAGTGTTATGCGGGTCTTCATTCTTCATCCTCCATTTTTTACTTTTCATCTTTAATTCCTTCATCTTGGTTTGCTTCACTTCTTTCTTTCTTTTGGCTTGATTGGGATGTAGTTTGATTGGGATATAGCTTGCTCCAAAAGTATCACATGATATATAAGACATAGTCTTATAACCAATGTTCATTCTTAATCCCCATAATACTTATCCTAATCTAATGCAAAATTACATTAAGAGAAGGAAAGTAAATCTAGCTACACCTAAAATAAAATGTTAGCTAAAACCATCATACAATTAGTTATATGAATAATTTGGACTTAACACGTCACATGGGTAATTAAGCCCACCTTCTAACTGGGTTATGCTTAGGGGTATAAGCAACCTATATGTAGAATTTATATTTTTATTACAACACCCTTAAGCATAACCCCCGCATAAAATATAATTAGGCTAATATCAACATACTACGCATACATCCTAACATCTAAATAATACATCACAAAACTAAACATTCATCAAACCATTCAGCCCTAACATGAAGCTAAAAATGGTGACTCTAATGTGTGTTAAGGTTTGTGTGGCATGTCTAACTCTTTAGAGTTATGATTTGCTAAATGTGAGGGGTTTAATTTATAAAGGGTTGATTTCTCTTTAAGTGATTTAATTGGTTTGGAGATTTTATTTAATGTTTTTTTTATTTTATATGACCTACTTAACTAAGTGTTATAAAGAGAAGAAAAAGAGGAGATCTCTCTTTTATCTCTACCTTAAGTCACTTCTAAGGTGAATTAATTAATGGATTTCCTTTAATGAATGATTTATTATTTGTTTTAATTAATCTAAGTTTAGAATCACTCTAAATAGCCTTATTCAATAAGAAAGACATCTTAAGATTAATTGAAATGAATTACTATCACATAAAACACATCCATTCATTTCTTTCCACCATGTATATCATGCACATGAATAAATCCTAAGCATACCTATACAGGCAATGTAAATCTTAGCACATTTTGATGATGAATGCAAGGAAATGTATTTGGAGTTTAAATGTTTTATTTTTGATTGAATTATGAATGCATGTTTTTATTATGTAGAAAAGGGGGGCTTTTCATAAATTAGCTAGACACACATTTACATGTATAAAAGTTTTAAGTGAGTACGACGCCATTATTTTTTACACCAAGGGCATAAGATACAAGACCTACTTAGGGCTACTTAAAGCTTCACAACCCCGGGATGTCTAGACTAATATACCACTTTTCTCAGATACATGTAGATGTATGAATGACTATAAGGATATAAAACCCATGCAAAAGGTGTTATTTGATTTATGATTCTTTATTCATTAACCACATCACACATGAATATGTATAAGAGATTTAGTGAGTACAACACCATTATTTTCTATACTAGGGGCATATGGTACAAGACCTACCTAGGGCTATTTAAAGCCTCGTAGCCCTAGGATGTCCAGACTAATATACCACCTTTCTCAAATATATATGAATGTATAAAGATGAACCGCATGAAGAATCATGCAAGAAATTATGTTTGATTGGTTGTATTTACATGTATAATATGAGATTCTTCTAAGTTTTAACAAGGAAATGCATAGGAATAAATTTAAGCAAGTGTTATGTTCTTTTAAATGAATTATACACTTTAATCCTATGTGAATCCACGTTAAAGTTGGGAAACATTACCCATCTTACACTATCATCACATGCAAGCTTATAAGTATTTATAATTAACACTATTTCACTTTTAATAATTGATTTATAGGTTTTGAAAATAGCTTGATTTAATAGTGATAATAGCCACTTATATTTTATTTAAGTCAACACATACAATTTGACATAAAAGAAAACATATTATTTAATTAATTTTAAAAGAAATGAATGCATGATTTCATATGGCAAACAATATTTAACATGATTGGAAGAAATAAAGGAATGTAAGCATATGATTTCATTCATCCCAATTAATTTCTAAGGACAATCAAATTAAATAAAGCTATTTAAAATGAATCAATATTCTTTAAAGATGTTTTCAAATTTGAGTTTGATTTGACTTAGGAAATATGAGAAGGTTTGCTTAATCTAACCTATTTCCCATGTGTAAATTAATTTGGTTTAATGAAGAATATTTAAGTTGATTTTATGTTTTGATTAGGTTAAGGTATGAATTAAATGAATTAATTATCCCTTACCTACATCATCTTAAGTTAATTAATTAATAATAAGCCAATATGATATGCAATCACATAAAAGTAAATTTGTAATGCTCCAAAGAAATTAAAGGGACTAATACAATTGGCTTATGAATAATAGTTAATTAAAGGGATTCCACTTAATCACTCTTATGATTTTCTCACACATGTGAGCCAATCATAATTTTTTAGTATCTCTCACCTTGGGTTTTGAACACCCAGCTACCAAGATCAAGTAAAGGTTGCTTAGGTTAGGATGAATTGATTTTTAACTTTAATTTCATTAGGCTTTTAAAGAATTGATTAAATACTTTGGTTATGTTTTAATTTGAATGATGAAATTAACTTAGGGGGAAGGACCAAGGTCAAGGTCTCAATCCTAATCCCTAAATCATTTAAACATTCAATTAAATTTTGATTTTCTTATTTTAAAGATCTAATCACTTAATTAATCAACTAATCATTCCATTAACCCATTAATTAATTTAATTTTCAAAGGTGAAGAATACATAAGAAATAAGTTAGAAAAAATGTCCCCAATCACATTCCCTAAGTGATCTTACTATTTAATAGGGATAAATATGTTCAAATGATTAATCAAGCTACTGTTCATTTCTTAATTACAATTAATTAGATTAATAGAGTGATTAGGGCTTATCAAATAATTTTTGTAATTAAGCAATCAATAAAATCCTAGAAAAATAGGGGAGACAGAGGTCATCCCCCCAAACATCCACAAAAAATTTGAGATTAATTGTGTGCTAAGATAATGTGCAATTAAGCTAATTAAAATTTTGATAAAACCCTAACTAAGCTAAAGTCACTATTCAAAATCAACTAATTATAATTTTCTTAGATTCTCCTCTGAAATATCTTCAGAATGAGCCTAAGTTTGCTTTTTTTTGCATTTTTCTACAATTAGTTATGATTTAGGAAGTTTTAAGATTAAAAACTATTTAATTAACCCTAATTAAATCCTTAAGCCTGTCGGGCCATGTGATAGTTGATGCGGCGTGCTTTACACATGGCACGATGGGATTAGTTTTTTAAGTGTCACATCTGTGCACTGACTTAGCGGCGATGAACGCATTTTCTCTATGGGTTGTCCGATCTAAGATCGGACGTGCATGATTTAATCCATGGGTTAATGGGGAAATCAAGATCTACCAGATTTGATCACATTTATCAAATGAGATGGGCGGCTTGTGATCTATCCCATTCATGAACGATGAAAGATGAGAACTGTCCGTCTTTCTCCATTCGATCCAAGCTCACGAGCTTGGATTTGATCAAATGGATCCCACACCATCTAAGAGCATACATCACATCACTAGATCCCTCATCATGGAGATTTCTTTCACAAAAGACCAACACATAAAGGCCTAAAGCTATGATTTTGAGTACCACACGAGAGCTAATGTCCGGTGCAAGCGGAGGTGCCTATTGAGGCGAGGTCTTATTGAGAGAATCCAAGCTCAATTTGGTGAAGGAAGCTTGGTTGACCAATCCATGTGCATGCCTGGTTGATCGAACTCAATGTCCTGGGAAGCTGAGGTGATTGATCGGCTTCATTGAGGGATGGTGTATGTACAAGCAATTAAAGTTTTCTTGCACGGGGATGGAGTTAGAACCAAAATAGGGTGTCTTGTTTTGGTTCTATGCACAGAGGGGAAGGATGAGGCAGAGGGAGCTCGAGAAGAGTTGAGGAAGCTTTGGGGAGTTTTGAAAACTTCTTTTTTTGCTGAATGTGGTTGAATTGATGTTAAAACTGATTGAAATGAGGGAGTATATCCCTCAATTGAGCCAGGTAGATGAACGGGGTCATTCCCATGCATTCTATCAATTCTCCATCATCAAGTCATCGGAGGGGTCATCGTCAATCTGAGGTGGCACGCCATGAGTGGTCGAAGCCATGTCAGGGGTCTCAAAGCTTGATATGGGCAGGTGGGAGAGGATTCGGTTCTCTTTGAACCCGTCATGTTTGGCCATAAATGGGGGAGAGTGAGCTCAATTTGGTGAGTTCCCTTTAGTCCAAGGTAAGTTCTAGGTGCTTAGAGGAGTTAGTGAACTCAGGCATTTGGTAAAGGCTACCATGGGGAGTTGTGATGATTTTGCTAGAGTAGGAATCCAAGGTGTAGGCTTTTATTGGGTAGTCAACTTAAAATGAGCTTGGTTGGCTTTTTAGTTTGGTGGGGTGGCCTAAGGCTAGTTTGGAGTGTGCTTGGTCGGCCAATAAGGTTCCATGGCTTAGTTTTGGGTGACATGAGCTTATTTGGTCAAATGGGTTCATGTAGATCCATGTGTGGGCTGGGTTGATCAATTGGTCCAAATTGGTCAAAAGCCGAGTTAGGTTCATATGATGATTTGGGATGTCTTGGTTTAATTAATTTGGATTGGTTTGGCATAGTTTGAATTTGACTCATTTGGTTTCAAAGGTCAAATTGGTCAAGTTGAAAAATTTGACCAAATTATGTTGGGTTAGGTGTTGAGTCAAGTGCAATTGGTTGAGAAAATGATTGTAGACTTTTTTGGTTTTGAATTAATTTGAATTTTGATCAATGTGATCTTTTAGGTCAATTTAGGCTAGGTTGGGTCAAGTTGACCAATTGGTCAACTTTGGTTCAATCATGGCTTTGGTCAAGTTCAACAAGTGATTTGGATGAACTTGAGCCATTGGTTCCAATCAATTTAGATTAAATCATGATTTGATCCATTTTAGCTTTTAGACCAATTTGGGTCAACTTAGGTGGGGTAATTAGGCTTGGTTTGGCTCAATTTATGGCTTGGTCATGTTCAATCATTGATTATAGATGGGTTTGAATCAATGGTTTCAATCAATTTAGCATATGATAAATTTTGGCTAGTTTAAATTTCATTTGAGCAAAGTGTTGACTTGGTTTGACCCAATTCAAGGTGGTTGATCACCCATGATGATTGTTGGTCATGGTTGAGGTTTAGATGGACTTAGTTCAATCCAATTTGGGTTGGATTAGAACTTAGCTCAAAAGGTCCTTTAGGTCACTTTGGGTCAAGTGATCTAAAATGTCAATTGTCTTGATCAAGGCTTGATTCAAGTTTGGTTTAACTTACATGAGACTTAGGATTGAATATAAATCCAATTGCAATTGGTTTGGAGCCAAATGGGTTTTGGTTCATATAATTTCAAGGCAAAAGGGTCAACTTTGGAATTTGGGTTGACAATTTGGTTTGATAATGGTGGTTTATGTTTGTACTTGGATCAATGATTGAATCATGAAAAAATCCATAAGTTTTGAATTGATTTGGGTATCATTTAGCCAAATTCAAGAATTTGGCTAAAAGGCTAAAGTTAGGAATTTGATTTCATTTGGATTTGATTTTTTCCACTTGAAATTATATTTCATTTATATTTGTGAATATAAATCAAACTATAAATGTGTTATGAGAAAATCACTTGAGTTTGGAGTGATTTGGAAGCAAATTTGATCAAATTAAAGGATGTAGGTCAAAAAGGCCAACTTGGATTTTGAATTGGTTTGATTTATTTTTGGTCATTGGAGGATGGGTTTCATTTATATTTATGAATATAAATGAAGGAATGATTGATTTATAAAAAAAATCAACCAAGAGTTGATTTGAAGGAGTTTTGACTAAGCATATGAAAGTGGTTCATATGACTTAGAAAGAGATTTTGGAGTTTGGATTTAATCATGGGTTTCAATCATTGGATTGTTGGACTTGATTTATAATTTGGAATTTGATTTAAGATTAAATTTTATAATTGATAAAATCAATTGGATTGGGGTTGATTTGGATTTGGTTAAGGCTAAGTCTATAAGATATAATCAAAGGCTTAGGAAGGATTTAGAGTTTGAATTGAATGATGGATTTCAACTATTGGATTAGGATTTGATTTATGATTTAATTTGGAAAATCAATGGTTGGAGTTGATTTGGATTTAGTTAAGTAAATTCATATGAAATAAATAAAGCATATGAAGGATTTAGAGTTTGATTGATTGATGGATTTCAACCATTGGATAGTTAATTTATGATTTGGATTTGATTTGAGATTTGAGGTTTGGTTTGAAAGAAGGAAGCAAGGATTGGGTTTGGGCTATAGGGAAGGCAAGTCCTTCTAAATCCCTAAGGCACAGCCTATTCCTATGTCTAACTCTTCTAAGTCTCTAGGGTTAGGTTAAGTGTTCACCTAATCACTAAAAGTGTCTTAAGACTAAGGAACTCTTAGTGTCTATAAGAGTCCTAGATCTATGATGAGGAAGTTGAGGGCTCACTCTAAAAGTGAGGTCAACAAAGGGCACCTAATAGGTGTGGTGTGACTGACAAGGTACATCGCATGTATTGGTGTTGACCGAGATGATCAACAACATCCGAAAGATGACAAACACTAACAAAAATGATCTTCTCCTAAACCTGAAGTATAGAAGAAATTAGGATCTTAATGTAATGCAACTCAACTCATGCCAAGGGCATAAGGGAGGAAGAAGGGATCCACCAAGGAATCAAACACGTGAACATTCAAATAGAGATAGAGGCTCAAGCTATCCACTAGGGATAAGAGGTTTGGATTTGAATGCAAGGTATGATTTGACTAGAGTATCCATTGGGGATTAGAATGTATAACCCACTAGAGATAAATGCATGAACCTTCCACCAGGGAAGCTGGTTCAGGTTATCCACTAGGGATAGATATTTGATGAGATTTATTTTAAGGGTGCACTCATTGGGGAATGCAAGGTTTATTGGTTTGATTGACTCCTAGGGAGGAGTTGTGAAATTGAAGTCTTGTTGGAGAAATGATGATTATTTATTTAAGTTTGGGATTTCAGGATGGACCACGTGGTTTCAATGGATTTGCGAGAAGGAGCCATGTTGGCCTAGGCCTATCTTAGATTTACAAATCCAAAGGGGTAGTCCACCACATGGTAGAACTATCCGACCAAAGGGGTTGCCTTTTGGTTTGTAATGGTCAAGTCAAGAAGAAAGCTGGGGACTCATATCTTCTAAATAATGAACCAGGGTGATAGGCTTGCAATGAATGGACCGACCTAGTAAGACTAATGAATGCCTCTAGGGGACTTACATCAACTCGGTAGTAGTCAAGATAATGTCATTTGATTGAATTATATTTACTTTAATTATATGGATCCCCTCGATTTGCAGTAGATCCACTAAGAAGGGGTTAATATCAGCCTGGACCTATCTTGGGTTTACAAATCCAAAGGGATAGTCTACCAGCCGTTAGGTTGAACTAACCAACCAAGGAGGTGCTTTTTGGTGTACAATGGTCAAGTTAGAAAGAAAATGTGGGGACTCACATCTTCCTGAATAAGAAACCATTGGGGTGATCAATTTCTTGCACAGCAAATCAGACCTGACCTAGCCCATCAGTTTGCAATGGTTGTGCTGGAAAGAATGTGTAATAGACTTATATCTTTCAATGCAAAGATGACTGGGTGACTCATTGGTGGCACATAAGTCAAACCCAACCTAAGGGTGACTACGAGAGAACCACAGGACTTATCTCAACTCAAAGTAGTCGTGATTCCAATAGGGAGTTTTTCTTGCCTAAAGATAGGATGTGCTTGGGAAAGGGGCCCGGGGCTTGAATTCTTAATCCACAAGTGAAGATATATTTTATTTGTTTTATATTTACGTGGACCCTATTGATTTATGAGGGACCATATTAAGAAGGAGCTTATATCAGCCTAGTCTTATCTTAGGTTCACTGGACCAAAGGTTCACTGGACCAAAGGAGAATCTGTGCATCCGCTGAACAAATTCTCCAACCATAGGGGTGGCTATTAGGAAAGGGGAACTATCCAATCCAAGACTAATGGTAGTGTCTAAATGAGGTCTCTAAGGACGTGATCCAAATAGAGTGCCCATGGGAGGTCTTTGTTGGGAGCTTTATCCAAAATCCCATAAAAGAAAGCCTATAAAATTAGATGGATAACAGGAGAAAGTGAGGGACTAACATCTAGAGCATATCCACCGGGTGGGTCACGTCGACATGGATAACCAATCAACCTAAGGTGCTCATCAATTTTGTGATGTCTAGAAAGAATGTGTGGACTTACATCTTTCAAAAGCAACTGATTGTCAAGATAGTCTCTTTGACTCAGATATCGACCTGGGTGACTACTAAGTGAGGAGTCCAGTATAGGGACTAAGCTCATCCTGACCTAGAGTAGCTAATGAGTGAGTGCCATAGGGTGCTTGCTCTCACATCAAAATAGCTCAAGATAAAATATTTGTGTTTGTGCTGTGAAGTAAAAAAGGTATAGGAAGCCACTTGGATTCTCTTACACCTATCTTAAACACGTAGGAAGGTTACTACCCTAAGAAAGGATGCCTCGGGTACTCTTACACCTAACTTAGTTGTACTAGTCAAAATAAGATGCCTCGTGGGTTCTCTTATACCTATCCTAATATCACCAGAGAGTTGAATGTGATTTGTGTTTGTGTTTTGAAGGGATATGATGCCACTTGGGTCTCTTACACTACCTAAACACATCATGGAGGATTCAAGCAAAAAGATGTTTCTAACACATAAAAGGTTTAATTTGATATAAAAAAGAAGTTTATTGATGATTATTTTCAAACAAGATTTGTGGATAATATTTCTTTATGTAGAGCCCATTGATCGAAAGCATCGGACTCTCCACAATTTATAAGTTGATAAGATCCTCCTTGTGCCTTCTCTATGGAAGGGCCTTAAGTGGGTTCAAACTTACCTCCCATCTTTTGATGGGCAACAATTGGTCTCCTTAGAACTAAAATAAGCTCTCTTGAAAATCTCAGGATGAACCAAATATTATGAGCTTGAACCATTTTGGCTTTGTATAACTTGAGGTTCTGGCATGCCCGGAAGTATCTCTCCTCCAAACCTTTGAGCTCTTTTTTGACATTACGCTTTAGTAATCTTGCTACCCACAGCTATCCTTATTGATGGGATTTGGACTTCTAATGGAAGAATAGCTTCGGATCCATACACTAAAGAGAATAGGGTAGATTGAGTTGGAGTTTTATATGTAGTGCGGTAGGCCCACAAGGCTTCAACCAACTGCTCATGTCACTATTTTTTGTTGTCGTCAAGTGTCTTCTTCAGTATTTGGATGAGAGTTTTGTTTAATGCTTCTGCTAGACTATTTGCTCTTGGGTAGTAGACGATGGAATATCTCTAATCTATGTTGTGTCGCCGGGCATAACTGTTGATTTTGGTGGTATTGAATGCAGTACCATTATTAAATATAATTCATCAAGGCACCCTGAACTTATATACGACATGATTCCTGAAAAATTGGAGCACATGCTGAGCTGTGACCTCTCTAAGTAGGATTGCCTTCACCCACTTGGAAAAGTAGTCAGTTGCAGTAAGAATGAACCGATGACCCTTGGAAGAAAGAGGATCAATAAAACACTCTATATTAGTGCCCCAACACTCAAATGGCCACGAGGCCAATGTAGGATGTAGAATATTGGGTGGTTGATGCAGGACCATACCGTGCACCTAACATTGGTGGCATCTCCTAGCTAAATACATGTAGTCTGTAATCATCGTAGGCCAATAATATCCTAGTCTTATGATCTTGGCTTTCATCTTCAGACCGGACTGATGAGCTCCACATAAACCTGAATGTACCTCGATCACAATCTTACGGGCTTCATGTTTGGCTAAACAGTGTAACCACATATGATCGAAAGACCGCTGATACAAGGTGTCTTCCACAAAAGCATAGGAGAGAGCTCTCTGTTTCACCTGATGGGCTAATGACTTTTCCTGAGGTAGTTTGTCTGTGTTTAGGTAATCCATAAATGGTTGCCTCCAATTTAACTCATCCATCCTTTTTGGCAACGACAACCTCCCCTTCAAAAGAGAGTCTCTCAATGAGTTCAATAAGGGATATGACTTGTCTATTTTGATCCCTTATTGAAATGGACTCATCTTCTAGGCATGCCAACTCCTTGGCAAGCTTGCCAATGCATCTACTACAACATTATCTCCTTGAAGGATCTTATAGATAGTGACCTCTAGGATTTGAGCCAATAACTCCATGGTGTACTTATGGTAATGATAGAGCTTAGGCTTTAGAACCTTGTAAGATCCAATGATTTGGTTGATGATAAGCTGAGAATCCCCGAAGATGCTGATGCTCTGGATGCATAGTGTGTTGACTAACTCTAGACCAACAATCAGAGCCTCATATTTGGCTTCGTCATTGGTACATGGATTGGGCAGATGATATGAGAATCTCATCACATCATGGTATAGAGTTAGGAGAACTATTCCTACCCTTACCTTTCTTGAGAGTAGATCGTGGTTCTTCTCCTTTTTGAAAGGAAGCCCCATCAAAAGTACATCTCCCAATAGTGAATGCTAGTGTCCCCAAAGTTCATGATTTGTTCATCAAAGAGGTCATCACTAAGTGAAGAATTAGCAAGAAGTGGGTGTCTTTGTTAAGAAATTATAGTGCACATCCTTTCACAACACATAGGGGTATGAATGTGATGCCAAACTGTACTAAAATCATGGACCATCGTGCCAACCGTCTTGATAACATTGGTCATTTCATGAGATATTGCAGTGGATTGATTCTATAAATTAGATTCACCTTATGAGAAAGCATGTAATGCCGTAGCTATTGGGATGCGAAGATTAAAGCTAAGTAATGCTTCTCGATAGGTGGGTAGTTTGCCTCAAGGATTAGGATGATTGAGGTAGTAGAGAGAATTTTCTTTCCCTTCATCATTGGCTTGGGCCAACAAAGCACCAAGGGAGTCATCTAATGTAGCTGTGTAGAGGTTCAATGGCTTGCCCGGGATAGGGGCTGCTAGAACTAGCGGCCCCATCAAGTAGTGCTTGATGTCTTCAAAAGCATGCTAGCACTTGTCATCCCAACTTGGCATCTCTTTTGATAAGTGCTGAGATTGGCTAGCATCTTCCTGATAAGTTGGATATGAAGAAGCTTAGATGTGACAACCGCCCTTAAAATGATCTGAGTTGAGTTAGACTTTAGGGGGTGACATTTTAAAGATTGCCTTGATCTTCTCTGGGTCGATCTCTATTCCCCGATGTCGGACAACAAACTAAAGGAATTTCCCTGAAGCTACTCTGCATGCACACTTCAAAGGATTCATTTGAGGTTAAATTGTCTTAACTATCTGAAAATTACTCTCAAGTTGAAGAGATGGTCTTCCTTTTCTTTGTTCTTAACTACTAGATCTTCAACATAGCATTCAACTTGATGATGAATGAGTTCGTCATTGAACTAATTTTATAGTATAGCATATTTTTAAGACCAAAAGGCATGACATTATAATAATAGAGATCTAGGTTTAAGTAGTATTTCTTTCATCTCAGCCATCTTGATTTGGTTGTAGCTAGATGACCCATCCATAAGAATCTACGAATGAGCAATTCATCCCCATCAATTCATATGAATTTGGCCATTCTTTTTCTTAACGGACGACAACGAGATATTTTCTTCCACGATAAAGCTAGCATCAATCGTTTCTTGATTTCAAAAGTGTCCTTTCGATATCTGTCGCGTGTGAGAGCATGCTTGATAGGGTTAGCATTAAGATCATTATTAGCTTGTAAGACAATGGGAGATAAACTAGGCATTTCTTCATAACTTCACATGAAGCAGTCCCTAAACTCAGCTAATAGCCTAACTAAGTCATTGGTTTCTTCTTCATTAAAAAATGAACTGATGTATGTTGGGCGTAGATCTTCTTTTTATTCCCAAGTTCATTTTTTTGAGTTCGTCAATGGTTGATCTAATTTCTTCCTCAAACTCCAGAGGTGCATCTTTGACTTCAGGCTCATTTGGATCATCTAAAGTTTCTAAACATGCCTCCTCATAGAGTTAACATGATTTGAGAAGAACTGTCGGACCTAAATGAGTGGTGATGACTAGAGAATGGTTGTGTATCATCATTTGGTCTGAACCCTAGTCTTG
Source organism: Cymbidium sinense (assembly GCA_021442155.1). Classification (NCBI taxonomy): domain Eukaryota; kingdom Viridiplantae; phylum Streptophyta; class Magnoliopsida; order Asparagales; family Orchidaceae; genus Cymbidium; species Cymbidium sinense. Next base: position 47,998,672 of record CM038225.1, on the reverse strand, counting down.
ATCTAGACTGAGAATGCTTTTGGTTGTTGACATCACTTTTAGAGTGAGCTCTCAACTTCTCCATCTTAGACATAGGACTCCTCTAAACATTAAGAGTTCTTTAGTCTTAAGACACTTCTAATGATTAAGTGAACACTTAACCTAACCCTAGAGACTTAAAAGAGTTAACCATAGGAATAGGTCATGCCTTAGGGGTATTAAGAAAACTTGCCTACCTAATAGCTTGAACCAAATCCTTACTTCCTTCTTTCAAGTCAAACTCTAAATTTAAATCAACTTCAAATTCAAACCAACTTCAAATTCAATCAACTTCAAATTAAAACCAACATCAAATTCAAATCAACTTCAAAATCAATTCCAAATTAAATCTTAAATCAATTCCAATTCAATTGATTTTTCTTAAATCATAAATCAATTCCAACTCAATGATCTTCTTATGAATCAATTCCAAATCAAATGATTGAAACACATGATTGAATTCAAATTCCAAAAATCTTTTCTAAACCATTTTGATTTCAACTTACGGACTTAGCTCAAATCAAATCCAAATCATTCCAAATTCAAAAGATTTTCTCATAACCCACTTATATTCCTATTTAAATTCACAAATATAAATGAAATATAAATTCAAATGCCCAAAACCAAATTCAAAACTCAAATCCAAATCTAACCTAAATCCAACCTATACCCTTTCAAGTCAAATTCTTGAACTTAACCAAATCATTCTCAAATCAATCCAAAACCTTATATTTTCCCTTTAAACAATCATTCCTTCAATCACAAGCCAAATATAAACATAACTTCAATCATCAAACCAAAATCAAACCAACCCAATCAAACCCATGTTCACCAGACTTGAAATTGTCAAATGAATCAAAACTAATTTGACTCCAAATCACTTGCAATTGGATTTATATTTCAATGATAAGTCCATATGTGAGTTCAACCAAACTTGAACCATGCATTGATCAAGCCAACTGACCTACTTAGGCTCACTTGACCCAAAGTGACCTAAAGCACCTTCTTGAGCCACATTCTAATCCAACCCAAATTGGATTGAACTAAACCTATCTAAGCCTCACATTTGTGAGCAACAATCATCATAGATGATCAATCACTCAAATTGGGTCAAACCAAGTCAAACCTAGCCCAACCAAGTCAACACTTAGCCAAATGAAACCCAAACTAGCCAAAATCCACTAAAAGCCAAATTGATTGAAATCATTGATCGAAGCCAATTCATAATCAATGATTGGACTCGACCAAGCCATCAATTGAGCCAAACCTAGCCCAATTAGCCACTTGACCTAAGTTGACCCAAGTTGACCTAAAAAGTCAAAATGGTCAAATATTGATCTAAGCCAAATTGATTGCAACTAATGGGTCAAATTCATTCTAAATCACTTGTTGAACTTGACCAAAGCTTCAATTGGCCAACTAGACCCAGCCTAGCCCAATTGACCATGAACCCAACTTGACCTAAAAGATAAAATCAACTTGAAATCAAACCAAAAAAATTGATTGAAACCAAAGCTTGCAAAATCAAATGATCAAGCTAAACCAACCCATGACTAATTGGGTCAAATTGGTCAAATTGGTCAACTTGACCCATTTGACGTAAATGAATCTAAATGAACCAAAACCAAATATAAGTCAAATTGAACCAAAATAATGATACCCATAGGCTCCAAATGATCATTTGAACTTAACCTAACCCATGGTTTGACCCAATTTGACCAATTGGTCAACTAATCCAAATTGACCTAAATAGGTCAAATTGAACCAATTCAAATTAAATGAACTCCAAATCAATTAAAATTTGGCCCAACCTAGTTTTGAATCATTTCAAATCTATCAAATCAAAATCAAAAATGACCATTTTCCCAGGTCAAAGGGTATCCATGGCCAAAATTTGGGATTCCTTCTCATAGAAACTTGCATCCTCTAGTGGTCCACATGGACACTAAGGAGGGTGGTGAACATGTGATGGGTTTGGGTCAGCCATGACCCAAAATAAACCAAGACCCCTCAATTAGCCACTTGGATCACCACACTCACATAGCACATGGGCTCTACTTCCCTCACTACCTAAAATGAACCACATGGGTTTGAGCCTAAACAACCCAATCAATCTCCTTTTGATCAAAATGGCAAAAAGCCTCACCATGATCCAAGTAGGGGGAGATATACTCCCCTTATTCTAACTCAAACTAGGGACATTGCATTCGATTGAGCTAGAGTGATCGAAAGCAAGCTTATCCTAACTTCCCAAAGCCATTTCCAAGCGTCTTGAATTTCTCCTTCTCAATTTTATTCAAAGCTAAAATAGGGGAGGCCTAAGGAAATTCATTCAATTCTCCACCTAAATTCACTTTACAAGCATCAAGGGACCTATCGAGCTCACCCAGTGTTTCTCAAGTCAAAGGGGATTTTGATCAAAATAAAATTCATTGAAGGGAGCTTGGCCAATTGGTGATCCACTTCAAAATCAATTGAAACATTCAGCAGGCTTCATCTCCACTAGATGCTACCTCCTCCATTGGAAGCACTAATAGCCTCCGTGATTTTGCTCAAAATGATTCTCCCTTAAAAAATGCTAGGTCCTTTGTGAAGGGAATTGCAATCCCATTAGATTCTAGCCGTTGGATGTTCTTCCCTACACCGCTTGATGGTGTAGGGTGAATTCTAATCGAGCTTAGGTGTGCTGGATCAGCGATAGGATGGATGACCTCATCTCCGTAGCAGGTAGGGATGAATCATGAGTCGTCCATCCCGCATGTTTTAGATGGACGGCCCTGATTAAATTGATTAGATCCACTGATTTAAATCCTTTAGAAGGATTAATCCGACCATCGATCCTTGATCGGCGCCTGGGGAAAGCACATTACGCCGCGGTGACGTGATGATATGATAACAAATAACCAATCCCATCATGCCCCATAGGCGCATCGCGTCACATCACATGGAGATTAGTTATTAATTAGGCTATTCTAATTATCCATTAATCACAAAACTTCATAAAATCATAATTAAATGTAGGAAAAATCCAAAAATATAAATAGGGCTCATTTTTAAGGTATTTCAGACGGGAATCTAATAAAATTATTTCTAATTGATTTTGAATAGTGAATTTTCCTTAATTAGTTTAATTAAAAATTGAATTACTTTGATTACTCTTATTACTTAATTAATTCCAAATTTCTGATATTTTGGGATGACCTCCCCCCAAATTTTCTTGAATTTATTAATGAGTTAATTAGAGAAATTAATTAATGAACCCCTAATCACCCCTTTTAAGTAATTAAGAGTAATTAAGCATATGAACAATGATTTAATCCCTTAATTGAGATAATTAAATATTGTTTAAGTAAGGTGGAGGTTTATGGAATTAGATTGAGATATTTTCCCTAAGTTATTCCCTAAACACCTTTTCTTCCTTAATCCAAACATAATTAAATTAATCCACAAACTATCCTTAATTTAGTCTAATCAAACTTTCAAAACCAATAAATTAAATCAATCTCTTGCTGGGTAGATCCTTAGGTGTTCAAAAGCCTAAGGTAAGTTTAAAAAAATCATATCCAACTCACATGTGTGGGAAGGTTATGAAAGTACTTAATGAAAACCCTTTAGCTTAATTAATCAATAATTGTGAACCAATTGCATTAGGCCCCTTTAATTCTTAGGTGCATTACTGATTTAAATTTCATGTGATTGCATATCATATGTTGGCTCATAATTATTTGTTTAATTATGTTAAAATGGTGTAGCTAAGGGGTAATTAATGGATTTAACTCACACCTTAACCTAAATAAAATATAAAATCAATCAAATTGTACTAAAATTAAACTAAATCAATTCAGACATGGGGGAAATGGGTTAGGACCAGCAAATTCTCTTCACATTTCCTAAATCAGATCAAATACAAAAATAAAAATCTCTTTAAAGAATTTTGATTCTCTTTAAATGACTTTATTTTATAGGATTATCTTTAGGAATTAATTAGGGTGAATGAAGTCATATGCTTACATCACTTTATTTCTTTCCAAGCATGCTAAATGATATTTTCCATATGAAATCATGCATTCATTTCTTTTGAAAAATCAATTAAATAAAAATGTTTCCTTTATGTCAAATTGCATATTTTGGCTAAAGTAAGAATATGAATGGCTATTATCACTATTAAACCAAAAAATATTTTCAAAACTTATAAATCAAAGATTATAAATGAGGTGATGCTACTTATAAGTACTTATAAGCTTGCATGTGATTATAGCATAAGATGTATTTTATGTGATTTCTTCTCTTCTCTTATCATGGGTTTGAATAGGATTTGCAAAGTGTATAGTTCATTTGAAAAGAATATAACACTTGCTAAATGTATTCTTATGCACTCTATGTTATGACTTAAGAAGGATCCTCACATTACACATACAAATCATACAACCAAATCAAACATAAATCTTTTGCATATTTCTTCATCCATTTGTTTCCTTTTGTACATTTACATGTATTTAAGAAAAGTGGCGGGGTTATGAGGCTTTAAGTAGCCCCAAGTAGGTATTGTACCTTACACCCCTGGTCTAGAAAATAATGGTGTCGTACTCACGTATGTCTTTTATACATGTGAATGTGCATTTTGCTAACGAATAAAAGAATCCCTTTCTTTTCTACATAATAAAAACATACATTCATGGAATATCCAAATTTTTTTAAGCAACATCTCTTAGCATTCATCATCAAGGTGTGCTAAAATTTGCATTGCATGTATAGATATGCTTAGTATTCTTCATATGCATGATATACATGGTGGAAAGAAATAAATGATTGTGTTATGTTTTAGTAATTCACCTTAATTAATCCTAAGATGCATTTCCTATTGAATAGGTTTATTTAGAGCAAATCTAAACTTAGGGTTAATTAAAACACATAATAAATATTCACTAAAGAAAATCACTAATGAATCTACCTTTTGAAATTACTTAAGGTAGGGATGAAGAGAAGTTCTCTTCTCTTTTCTTCTCTTTCCAACATTTAGTAACTAAATGTAGGTTCATTCAAACCAAATCAAATCATTAAAATTGATAAATCAAATAAATCACTTAAAATAAAACCATCCTCTAAGTTGAACCCTTCACACTTAGAAAATTCCAACACCTAAGACATACCACACAAGCCTTAAATGGCACACATTAGGCTAAGTCACCATTTCTAGGTCTTTGTTAGGGTGGTGCATGATTTGATGCCTAATTTTCTTTTATGATGTAATGATTTTAGACTGGATGTTAGGGTGCATGTGTGTAGACTGAATGATAAGATGATCGTAGTCTAATCATATCTTTTACTTGAGATTGTGCTTAAGGGGTGCTGTAATAAAAATATAAATGCTTTTGTTGTGTAGGTTGCTTATACCCCTAAGCATGATCTAAACTAGGATAGGTGGACTTGGTTACCCATGTGTGGGGTGATAAGTCTAAATTATTCCTATAACTGCTTGGATTGTGTGGTCTGTTTAGCTAATCTTTATTTTATAAGTTTAGTTAGATTTATCTTTCTCATATTAATGTAAATTTTACAATTAAGATTTAAAATGAATGTTATGGGGGAATTAAGGTGAACATTGGTCATAAGACCATTTCTTATGTACCATGTGAAGAGCTTTAGAACCACATCCCAAGTCCAAATGAAAGAAGAAAGAAAGAAAAGAAGAAATGAAGAAATGAAGAAATGAAGAAATGAAGAATGAAGACCCCATAACATGAATTCCTTTTTATTGTAATTATTCATTTATAATCAGTATAAGGGTAGAGCTTCATATTTTCTTTATATTTGTGCATGGAGCCCACCACATGCCTCTTATTCTTTTTTACTAGCTTTATAAAATTATTTGATGTTTGTTTAGTTTGTGCAATAGAAATGACATGATTTTCTTAGTTTCTTCATTGATTGATGAATGGCCTGGATGTGATTAGGCTGTTAGAAAAAAATAATTTTTTATCCAATTAATTAACTCAAAATTAAATTAAATAACTCATAACCTCACCTAAAGCCTAGGACATAAATCAAGATAATAAAAGATTTAGCTACCCCTTAGCTGGATGTTGTATGTCTCACATCATGCATAAAAACATATTGCTTCACTCTTGCTAATGGAGGGCTTCCACCTTTGCCAGAGAAAATGGCTTGACCTTTGAGAGCCATGGTGGAAACACACCTCCTTCTTGTTGATTTTGGCCCATAACCAATTTCTCATGCATTAGGCATATGAAATCCCATAGCCTATGTCAAATAAAAATATCCAAAAATAAAAATAAAACTTAACAAAATTTGCATTAAATTAAGTCATTATTCATGCCCTTCATGATCTAGTCTCTTAGGAAGTGTGTTTAAGGACTTAGTCTCCTTTCTAAATAACAATGCCTAGTATCTTGCAAAGCATAAGACTTGCCTACATGTATTTAAAATCATAGGAGGAGTTAGTTGGTACCACCCAGATTGTAAGCCCAACAGTGGTTTCTCTCTTATGGAGATAAAATACCCATTTTGCCTTAGATTTAGATCATGTTTTGCCCTCACCAAAGCTCCCTAGATTTAGGATCCAAGGTTGTTATTTTCCTTTACGGGTTGTAAGCTTAAATCCTCACCTCTTAGGCATTTCCATGATCTTGTGTTGTGGAATTGTAAGCCCTAGATTTCTAATAAAAATTCAACTCAAACATATAATCCTCTTCAAATTTCAAAAATATAAAGCCCAACCATAGGATAGTTTGGGATGTTCGCTAGGTTTCCTAGTATCGTGAGCATCCCCTACTTATCGCCCTTTGGTTTCGATAATAACTCCCTCCTCTTGATCAATCCCTCTTGATTTTCCAAAAATAACCAATTTGTTGATAGTCCTATATTTGAATTCTTTGGAGGCATCGCTCATTTACCTTAATTGAGAGTATTCTTAAGGAATCATATTCCTTAAAATATAATTAACTATAGGGGCTTGCCTCCATAGAAAACTTAACAAACCTGATTTAAAATAAACCTTACTTTACTTTTCCATGTAAAGTAGGGGAAATATCTCTAGTACATTCGAAGATCGATTGACCTTAGGAGTCCTCAATAGGTGGTTAGGTCCATTGTAGAATGGTGACTTCTATCTTTCGAGATAGTATATCATTCCTCAATGTCATACTCAATTACCCTAATAAGTATATCTACGGATCTACGTGGTGTCCCAACATATACACATAAAATTTTATTTTTCAATTTCTCGAAGAGTTTGAGAAATAAACACCACAGATTTTTTTGGCGACTTCGTTGGGGAGGAGTTCCTCTCTCCATCTTTGTTAAATGATCGTTGTCTCCAAGTATCGATAGTAGATTTGTATTTCATTTGAATATGAGACTACCCTTCTTTTTTATTGGCACTTAGTTTATTTCATCCTTAAACTAAGCTAGCCAACATCCTTTAGGTTTTGGGACCTCACTCCATGTAGGTCTTAAAACCCCTGTTGGGTCCCCCAATAAGTGAAAATAAAAATTTAATAAAAATATATTATTAAAGACCTTCCTCCTTACCATTTGAAACTACAATCACATAATAAAATACTTCAAAATTTTCATAGCTCAAACCTCATCTAACAATCTTCAAGATTGTTACATGTAGGATCTTTTCAAAAATCAAAATCAACAATTATCTTTTCAAAGAACAAATGGACATCCTCATTCAATATACCAAATTTATTGAATGACAATTCAAAACAAAACTAAAATCATCTTTCAAAAGAACAAATGAACATCTTTATTCAATATACCCAAATTTATTGAATGAAGATTTCATTCTAAACAAAATAAAAAAAATCATCTTTTCAAAAGCATATTTGAAAATGAATACCCTCATTCAATATATCCAAATTTATTGAATGAAGATTTCATTTCAAATAGAATCATATCATAACATTGAAATTCCATTTCAACATATCTCACACATGTTGAAGTTGGAATTTCTTTCAAAAATATATATATATATATATATATATATATATATATATATATATATATATATATATATATATATATATATATATATATATATATATATATATATATATATAAATCTGAAAATAAGCCTCTTCATTCAATATATCCAAAGATGTTAGATGGAGGTTTTATTTCCAAATAAAATTGCACCATTCGAAATTCCACTCAACATATTCAACATGTGTCAAGTTGGAATTCCCTTCTTTTCAAAAAACAATAATCACACATAAAATTTCATCTTTAAAAAAAATAAAACATAATTGACTCCCATTTGACACACCCAAATTTGTCAAATGAGAGTTTCAATTTTCAAAATAAATTTGGATCTTTTATTTAGCATACCCAAATTTGCTAAGTAAAGATCCCTCTTTTCAAAATTGAAACATCAAAACCAAAAAACACATTTGAACCTTATTTAGCATGCACAAATTTACTAAGTAAAGTTCTCATTTTTAAAAATCAAACACATTTGGATCCTTTATTTACCATACCCAAAATTTGCAAAGTAAAGATCCTCTTTTCAAAAATCATAAAAATCAAACACATTTGGATTCTTTATTTAGCATACCCAAATTTGTTAAGTAAAGATCCTCTTTCAAAATCATAAAAATCAAACACATTTGGATCCTTTATTTAGCATACCTAAAATTTGCTAAGTAAAGATCCTCTTTTGAAAATCATAAAAATCAAACACATTTGGATCCTTTAATTAGCATACCTAAATTTGCTAATTAGAGATCCTCTTTTCAAAACCACAAAAATCAAACACATTTGGATCCTTTATTTAGCATACCCAAATTTGCTAAGTAAAGATCCTCTTTTCAAAAAATCATGAATATCAAACACATTTGAATTTATTTAGCATGCCCAAATTTGCTAAATAAAGATCCTCTTTTCAAAATCAAAACACATTTGGATCCTTTATTTATCATACCCAAATATGCTAAGTGAAGATCCTCTTTTCAAAAACACAAAAATCAAACACAATTGGACTTTATTTTAGCATACCCAAATTTGCTAAGTAAAAATCCTCTTTTCAAAAAAAAAAAAAATCAATTTACCCTTTATTTTAACATACTCAAATTTGTTAAATAAAGGGTCCCTAAACATAAAAATCAAATTCAAATATGAACCAATTGAAGCATCAAAAATCTCTTCAAAATATTTGAACACATTTCTAACATACACAAATTTGGGATGGATTTGGCTCTTCAAAATGCTCAAAAGTATGTCTTCACTTTTCCTTTTAGGATGGATTTGGCCTTGGATCGGGCCAGGCTCCCACAAACTGACTTTGCCCATCTGATTCACTTTGGGTGAGGATTTGAGGGGGCCAGGATCACTTGTGAAGGGTCAACCCTCACAACCATTTGTGGCAGTGTGGTGACTAGGCAGAAGCTAGTCATCCATGTTGAGATGCCTTGACTCAGTTTCCCTTCTAAGAGAGGAAAGCTATGGGTTCCACAATAGTTGGATTTTAGAGCCGTTCGGTCAGGTTGTTCCAGCATTCTTGCCCCGGAGCTGGTACCCCTCATTGGCTTCTTCCAAGGGGAAAGGCGCCCTCGGGGATAGACTCCCCTAAGATGGGGTGTATTTCTCCTCCCAGTGACTCAGCTCATAATAGATGTGCAAGATCAAGCATATCATGTGTGTAGCCAAGGAAATGGAGGCTTTCTGATTTTAGTAGAGGGCCCACCAGATAGTTTCTCCTTGATCTAGAACAAGTTCCATGCTCTTTTCGGATGATGGAGAGGAAGATGTTAGGAGGTTTACAGTGTCACCTCCACTGCAGTTCACTATGAGGCTCTGTGAGATAAGATAGGTCTATCTTTGGCCTTAGGATAGTTTGAGTTGGTAGAGCTTACGAATGATCGAGTCCAAAGCTCTGATCTATGATCGGTCATCCCTGCATTTATGAGCATATTGATAAAGAGGGCGGAGGCCGTGTATCGATTCATGTTACTAGCGGGAGGTGAAGGCCGCTAGGCAGTGTATCTGCCCTCATGGATTTCCTCGATTGGCATGCTACTTGCATCAGTCATACTGACAGTATTGTATTGACTGATACTACCCACCATGGGAGGAGGGCTCCTGCGTAGAGAGAGTCGGTGGTGCCTCCACCACACCGCTCCACTCTATGTCTGCCATCACCAGTGTAGGTCCCATCTTCCACAGTTCCATCAAAGATCATGAAGGTAGCATTAAGGAAAAAGAAAGCCCCACTGGTGATCTGGCTATGACCAAGAGATCCCATTTCATTTACTTGCCAAGCGGGGGAGGTCTCTACTCGACCTCTCTTTGTGGTGAAGAGAGTGGCGACCACATAGCATCATAGTCGTGCCATCACCACCACCACCTCAGCATATCTTGGACATAACAGTAGCAGAGGGAATAAGAGATACTTCAGTTGCCCCCATGGTGGTAGATCCTCTTAAGAGTAGCGCTCCACCCATGGAATATGATAGCCATGAGCATGTATCCTCCAATGAGCATAGCCCTCACAATATCAGTACTCCTGTAGTAGGGGAGGTTAGGTGTATCTCTGTTCATGAACATGATCCCACCATCAATCAACCATGATCTTTTGTGCTTACACAGTTGGACCGCTCCCTAGATGACATCTTAGCGTAGTATCTCTTTGAGAAGAAGGAAATCCTAGGATATGATTGGTCTGACCTAGAGGAAGAAAAGGTTAGCTTTGATCCCAACGAAGATGATTTGCTGGAAGATTCAGTAGAGGTGCATATGGTTGACACCAGGGGTTCCCTCCTTCAGGATCAGCATGGTTTGGAAGGTGTTGCGGCCAAACAGGATGACGCAGCCCTTTCGAACCAACACCTCCTTCAACAACTTAAACAAAAGGATGAACAGATTGACAAGATGGGAAAGAAGCTTGAAGATTTCCTAGTGGTTGTTTTGGCACTTCATAATCAAGCCCCAGCAGCACATCCTACTATTATGGAGACTGGTGAGCCTGAGTTACTACATTTCTTGGATTAACATAAGAGTTCACCTTCGATAGAGCAGGGCAACACTAGCTTGTATAGAAAGGTAGTGGGCAGTACCTCTGTACAAGAAAAGGATATTAAACTCATGGTTGATCGACAAGTGAAGAAGCATTGGCGCAAGCCCGAGGTGGTTCATCAGTTCCAAAGGGTAGACCCTACTGAGAGAAATTTGATGTTATCCAGCATCATAAGGGTTTTGTGCCACCTTCTTTCAAGAGTTTTGATGGCGGTGGAACCCGCCAATAGTGCACTTGAGCAAGCTTGTTGGTGGCGATGCACTATTATTTCCATCTTTTGTTAGTAGTTTAGCGGGCATAGCCTTTGATTGGTCTTGAACTCCCAATAGTTGGTGAAGACTTTTCTTTGGAGCAACTCTTTATTAAGAGGTTTCTTTGGAGCTCGGCAAAGGTAACTTGTGGTTATCTTGTAGCACAACAACATCTTAGTTTGACCCTAGTTGATTATAGTCTCAGATTACATAATTTGAGTATGAAATGTAAACCGTAGCTGTCTGAACATCATGCTATTAAAATTTTGCTAAAGAATATTCATGGCCCAGTCGCCTTCATGCTCAAAGGTTTTACCATCAAGACATTTGAGAAGCTAATCAACAAGGCGGCTAATCTTCAAGGAGAGGCCAAATAATTGCCTTTTCAAGATCAGTCAACAAAGCCAAAGCCATAGAAAATCTATAAAAGGAAGTCAGGTCAGTAGCAACTGGCCATGGATCAACATGAGAGACCTCGATCTCCACAGTCATCACTTCCACCTCCTTTACCACCAGCTAAGTCATCCTACCGGCCTACCCCGCATCCTCCTCAGTCATACTCTCAGTAGTGGTACACATATCTACCACCAGGTAGCTACCATCTACCTACTCTTTTGGATAAACTAAACAAACCTTAGTCATTTAAGAGAGGTAGTCAGGAAAATCTTTAAGAACCTCTTAAAAAATCTGATTTTTAGCTACTCGAGCCTAGGAAGCCGGAGGAAGTGGGCAGGAGTAATGATCCTAACTTTTGCTCTCACCATTACATGCTAGGCCATGTTTTGGAGGATTGCTTTACATTTAAGGACTGGCTTGAGCACAACTACAAGTCAAGCTCCATAGTTATCATAAAGGAATATCTAGTAGAACAACCATCCAGTTCTGTTAGGATAATCCTTGGGGATACATGTGATCCTCTTAAAATAAATGAATGTTGGGATATCTCTCTATCCCGAACCTCTAAAAAGATTATTTCAAAAATAAAGAAACTTTCCTTGCAAGTGCCTAAGGTAACTCGAACTTCTAACATCAAGGAAGGTTCACAAGTTGCCAAAGACTACTTCAGTTAACTCTTCTTATAGTAGACATCTTGTATCGGTGGATGAGGGCATCAAATCACTCACTCTACTTACTTTACTAGATTTTTACTATGTACATCCTTCAAAATCTAAGAAATCAAGGAATAATGCTAGTTTGAATTACATCTGTGTCATTTTTGATGGGTTGTCTAATTCTACTCTTATAGAAAACTCTTCAAGTCTTAATAATAATTATAACAACTTTGATCTTCCTCTTTTTGATTCAGAGATGGACTTTCATTTTCTAAATAATATAGGTTCACCTCTTGAGATAGACTTGGAATCATCTGATTTTGAGGGTCCTATAGGAGAAGCTATAGGTGAGCCTAAAAGTAGGTAGAATCTCCCACTAACCCACCACAAGAGATCACCAAAGTTAACCTCTATACTGACAAGGTCCTACCTTCTAGGGAAGCACCTCAAGATAAGAGAAAATAAGTCATTAGTACTAATGAGCAAGAAGCCCCTCCACATGATACTCCACCTATTGATATGCTTATGGAGGATCAGCCCATAGTTGATTATAATGTCCTCTCTCAACCTAAAAAAGTTGCCAGCTAAACTATGCATATATGATGCTCTTATCTTATCCAAAGAGATGAGGGACATTAATCAAGGCTCTTCTTGATCTAGAAATATGCTTAGCTCAGTTGACCACTATTGGAGAGGAGGCACATTATTCAAGAGAAGCCTAGGGAGTCACATTCACCAATGAAGACCTTCTTATGGGGGACATGGAGCACAACCGTCCCCTTTACATCACAGTGGATATGGGTAGATTCAGACTTTCTAGGGTTTTAGTTGATCCAGGTGCATCGGTGAACATTATGAGTCTAAAGACCCTTGCCTATTTGAAGATTGACATCATTGCACTTTGAGGAGATCGGATGATGTTGAGAAGATTCAATGAACAAGGTGAGAGGGCTCTAAGCTCCATAGTGTTACCTTTGAAAATAGGTGACAGGAAGACCGAAGCTAAGTTCTATATAATTGATTCAAATACATCATTCATTGCTTTGCTCGATAGGCCTTGGATACACCAAAATAAGATGATTCCATCCTCCCTTCATTAGTGCTTCAAGTTTTGAAGAGATGGAATTGAATACTGTGTCAAAAGAGATGAAAAGGCATTTTTAATTAGAGAGGTTGAGATATATGAAGATGCAACCTACTATCTTTCTCAAAATCAAAATACTTTTTCTTGTAAACTCTGTCAAAATTCAAATACAAAAGAAAAAAGAAAAAGAAGTAAAAGAAAAAGAGAAAGAAAAAGAAAAGAAAATGAAAAGTACAAGTGCATGAGAAAAGGACACCAAGGAAGAGGTAGAGCCGCATGTTATATTTCACCCACAGTTTGTTCCACCATACAGACATATGGGTAGGATGACTCACCGGGTAGAGGAGGGTGAATCTGAGGGTTCGAGGTGGAAGACCCTTGGTTGGCAACCAACAATAGGGGTTATGTTTAGTTCAAGAGTACCTCTGCTATTCACATAGACTTGGAATCTAGCTCAGAGTATGAGTCTCATGTGATTAGCATACCAGCCAACCCCTCTTAGCAGGTTTCATTGGAGGTGACACTAGATCCAGACAGTGATAAAGATGAGACTTCCAAGAAAAGCATGAATGTATTCGAATCAAGTTTATGTAAAACTATTTGGCAGCAGTTGGGAACTTTAGCTCTAACCTCACTTTCGTCTCAAAAAGTCGAAGGTTTAGTAGTTAAAGAAGCCCCTAGGTCTTCCATAAATATTAAGCCAAAAAGATTCCTTTTAATTAGTACTCGCCTTGTGTTCATAATCTTACAAAGAAAGGTTTGATTCTTTATACATGGTCCAAGCACAGGTCAGAGTATTTTAAAAAGTTGTCGAACAACAAAGATAGGGATGCACAATCAAAATTAGGACTAGGATTATGTACAGTGGGTCCAATCAATGATGATGATTAGTGCTTAGTTATCACCAATCATCTAGAGTCTAATAGGTTCTTCTAAAATCACACTAACTCTTATGAGGAAGTATGTTTAAAAACTTCAGATAATCCAGATGATCTTTAGATAAAAGATCCCCTCTAGAATTTGAAGAGGAAATAAATTCAACTATCGACTAGCTTAAGGAAATCAACCTTAGGAAAGAAGAAAAGCCATGTCCGACATACATTAGTTCTTTGCTAAATGAAGAAGAAACCAATGACTTAGTTAGGCCATTGATTGAGTTTAAGGACTATTTTGCAAGGAGCTATGAAGACATGTCTGAATTATCTCCAGACATAGTAGTCCACAAACTAGCAATAGACCATAACGCTAACCCTATCAAGCAAACTCCTAGATGCATGTGATTAGAAATTAATCAACAGGTCCTTTCTGCAAGAAACTAATCGATGCTGGTTTCATCAGGGAAGAAAAACCCTGCATGATTAGCCAGTGTTGTACAAATTAAGAAAAAGAATGGCCAAATTCGCATGTGCGTCGATTTCAGGGACTTAAATAAGGCATGTCCTGAGGATTAAATTTTCTCTTCCTATACTAGAATTAATAGTGGACATTGCCTCATCTCATGTAGTATTCTCCTTCATGGATGGGTCATCTGGCTATAACCAAATTAAGATGGCCCCCGAGGATGAAAGAAACATTACTTTTTGAACCCCAATCAGAATATATTGTTATAAGGTCATTCCTTTCAGCCTTAAAAATTCTAGTGTTACATACCAGCGTGCCATGACTCAGATCTTCAATGAACTAATTCATCATCAAGTTGAATCTTATGTTAATGATCTAGTAGTCAAAAGCAAAGAAAAGGAAGACACCTCTTCGACTTGAGAGTAGGTTTTGAATATTTAACACTATTGAACCTCAAAATGAACCCCTTGAAGTGTGCATTCAGAGTAGCTTCAGGGAAGTTCCTTGGGTTTTTTGTCCAACATCGGGGAATAGAAATAGACCCATAAAAGATCAAAGCTATCTTAAAAATGACACCCCCTAAAGGTCTAACTCAACTCAGATCTTTCCAAGGGCAGTTGGTATATCTAAGATGCTTTATCTCCAATATGTCAAGAAGATGCAAGCCATTTTTAGCCCTTATCAAAAAGGATGCTAAGTTTAAGAGGGATGATAAGTGCCAGCATTCCTTTGAAGACATCAAGCGATGTTGGAGAAGTCACGGTTCTAGCGCTATCCTGGCGCCACTCATCCTCTACACTGCTGCATTGGATGACTCCCTTGGCACTTTGTTAGCTCAAGCCAATGATGGAGGCAAGGAGAATGCTCTATACTATCTCAATCATTGTCTGATCTCTACTGAAGCAAAATGCCCATCTATTGAGAAACATTGCCTAGCTTTAATCTTTGCATCGCAAAAGCTATGACACTATATACTTTCTCATAAGGTAAACTTAATTTTAAGAATCAATCCACTACATCATCTCATGACATGGCCAACATTATTTGGACAGTTGGCACGTTGGTCCATGATTATCTCACAGTTTGATAATACATTCGTACCCCTCCGTGCTGTGAAAGGACAAGCACTTGTGAATTTCTTAACAGCACACCCACTTCCTGCTGATTCCCTGCTTAATGATGATCTCCCTGATGAATAAATCATGAACTTAGGAGAAGTTGACAATCACTATTGGGAGATATATTTTGATGGTGCTTCTTCCTTTCATAAAGGAGAAGAACCATGATCTACTCTTCTAGAAAAGGCAGAGGTAGGAATAGTTCTCTTAACTCTAGACTACAATGTCATGAGGTTCTCATACTATCTCTGCAATCCATACACCAATAATGAAGTTGAGTATAGGGCTTTTATTGTCGGTCTTGAGTTAGCCATTATAGTGTGTGTCAAAAGCATCAATATCTATGGGGATTCTCAGCTGGTCATCAACCAGGTTGCTGGGTCCTATAAGGTTCTAAAACCTAAGCTTCATCACTACTATGAGAACACCATGAAGCTATTGGCTACAAGGTTCCTCGAGGAGAGAACGCAGTGGCAGATGCTTTGGCCAAACTTGCCAAGAAATTAACATGTCTGGAAAATGAGTCTATTCCAATAAGGGTCAAAAATAGACAAGTCTTATCCCTTATTGACGCTGAACTCATTGAAAGACTTTCTCTCAAAGGGGAGGTTGCCATTGCCAATAAAGATAAGGAGTTGGATTGGAGGCAACCATTCATAGATTACTTGAACATAGGCAAACTACCTCAAGTGAAATCATAAGCCCATTAGATGAAGTAGAGCTCTCTATCGTGGATGGCACTCTTAGATGATCTTTTGATCAAATGTGGTTATGTTGTTTAGACAAACACGAAGCCCATAAGATCATGACTGAGATACATTCAGGTCTATGTGGAGTGCATCAATCATGTCCGAAGATGAAAGCAAAGATCAAGAGACTAAGATACTACTTATCTTTGATGATCACAGACTGCATGAACGAGGCTAAGAGATGTCATCAATGTCAAGTACACGGTGTGGTCCTACATCAACCACCCAACATTCAACATCCTACATTGGTCTCATGGTCATTTGAGTGTTGGGGTACCGATATAGTGGGTCCTATCGATCTCCCTTCTTCCAAGGGTCATCGATTCATCTTAGCTACCATCGGCTACTACTACAAGTGGGCGGAGGCAATCCCACTTGGAGAGGTCACATCTCAGCATCTACTCCAAGTTTTCAGGAATCATATCGTATATAGGTTCAGGATGCCTTGATGAATTATATCAGATAATGGTACTGCGTTCAAGCACTATGGTAAAAAATTCTTATAAGGGGTCAAAGTCGCCTTTCAAATCTGTCGGTGAGAAATGAAAGAGGAGACAACTCTTATAGAAATTCATCTTTTTAGGATGCCACGTAGATCCACATATATACTTATTCAAGTCATGATGAAAATAGTGTACTATCTCAAAAGACTAAAGTCACTACCCTTTAATGGACCTAATCACCTCAATAAGGACTCATAAGGATGATGGGTGTGCATATGTACTAGAGATTATTCCCCTACAAAGGCAAGCCCTCATAGTTAATTATATCCTAAGGAATTTGGATTCTTTAGGAAAACTATCAATTAAGGTAAATGATCGTTGTCTTTGAAGATTTCAATAGGAGAGGACTATCAATCGATTGGTTCATTTTTGAAGGATCAAATGGGATTAATCAAAAGAGGGAGTTATTATGCCAAGAAGATAGTAGGGATCCCATGATGCTTTAAACCTAACATCTCAAACTATCTTATAATTGGGCTTTACATTTCTAAATTGATTTAGTTTTTTGAGTTGCATTTTATTAGAAATTTAAGACTTAAGATTCCTTAACATTAGATGAGGGTTATACTTATGGAAAGCAACCTTAGAACCTAAATCTAGGGAGTTTTCAGGGGAAAGCACAACCTAAATCTAAGGCAAAATAGTAATTAGTTTGCCTCCCAAGAGGACAAACCACTTGATAGCTTGGACTTACAACTGCCTGGAGGTGGCTACCAACTAACTCCTCCTATGATTTTAAGTAAATGTAGGCAAGTCTTTATGTTCATGTAGGAATAGCTAGGCTATTATTTATTTGGAAAGAGACTAAGTCCTTAAACTTACTCACAAAATAGACTAGACCATTTAAAGGGTTATGCTTCAAATGACCTAAATCTAATGCAATTCAAATTAAATTTTATTTTTATTTTGGACAATTATTTTGACTCAGGCTAATAGGATTTATATGACTAATGCATGAGAAATAGAGTTAATGGCCAAAATAAGTGAGAAGGGAGGAGGTGAGTTTTCAGCATGGCTCTCAAAGGTCAAAGCAAGTTTCTCTGATAAAGGTCGAAGCCCTCCAAT
Organism: Cymbidium sinense; assembly: GCA_021442155.1. Classification (NCBI taxonomy): domain Eukaryota; kingdom Viridiplantae; phylum Streptophyta; class Magnoliopsida; order Asparagales; family Orchidaceae; genus Cymbidium; species Cymbidium sinense. The sequence goes on along the minus strand of CM038225.1, from coordinate 47,980,453 downwards.
CAAGAGTGAAACAAGATGTATTTGTGCATGATATTATAAGAGAAATGCTCATCCAGCTAAGGGGTTGCTTATTCTTTTATCTTGATTTTTAACTTAAGCTTTAGTGAGGTTATAAGTTGTTTAATTTCAATTTGAGTTGTTAAGTTGGGTAAAATATTTATTTTTCCCTAAAGAGCCTAATCCACATCCATGTCATACATAAAGCAAGGAAGAAACTAGGAAAAGCATGCCACATAATGCAAAAGCTAAACAAATCATCAACTAATTTATAAAGCTAATCGTAAAAAGAGTAAAAGGCCATTGTAGTCGGGCACCACCACACAAAGCCAAAAATATCAAATGTGGGTAGCCGAGCTCTACCCTTATACAATCCAAATTATAAATGAATTAAATTATAATTAAGCAAGGAATTCATTATTATGGGGGTCCTTCAAGCGTCATTTTTTTCTTCCTTCTTTCTTCTTTCTTTCTTCTTTTCTTCTTTTCTTCTTTGGTTCCTTCTTTTGGATGGTTGGAAGGTAGATGCTCCAAGGTTTCACATGGTGTATAAGATAGGATCTTATGACCACTGCTCATCCTAATCCCCATAACAATCATTCCAAAATCCTAATTGCATAAATTTATATGAAAAGGAAAAGTGGAAATCTAACCAACACGTGCAAAATAAATGTTAGCTAAAACAAATCACACAAATCTCAAGCATTTATATTGGACTTATCACCCCACACATGGGTGACTAAGTCCACCTGGCCAATGGATTATGCTTAGGGGTATAAAGCACCTGCAAGCAAAAGCATTTATATTTTTATTTATGATAGCGCCCCTTAAGCACAATCCACTATAGAAAAAATAGTTAGACTAAGAATTTCCTACCATTCATTCTACGAGCATACACTATTGAAATTAATTTTAAAATATTTTAGATTGAATTATCTTTTCATAGGATTTTATTTCATAATTTTCTAAATTCTCTAGGAGTTCTAAATTTTAGAAGATCCTTAAGTTAATTAGAAATTAATTAAGGAATTTAACTAATCCCCTGGCTCATGGTGCGATGCATAGCGGCAGCGGTCAACGCGCTTTAAACATATCATGCCATGAGGGGGTTACTTAAAGGTCAAATCCCACATGGTTCTTTGGCGGTGCGTGATTTGATCGCCATATCAAAGATCGGGAGATCTCCGCTAAAAATGGTAAAATATAAACATGTGGAATTATCTCTAGTCCATCCAAAATGCATGGATGGATGGGCCAGATCTCTCTACCCCTTGATCGGGAGATCCATGATCAAGGGGAAGATCCAAGCTCGATCTAGCCTGGATTCAAATCAAACTCAACCCACACCATCTAAAGCTAAAGAGCGGCAAATGCAATGGTAAAAAATACATGGGATGAAAATTTCTTTCACAAAGCTCCACACCACAATGAGTTTAATGGTCAAAATCCCTACCTAGAGGTGATAAGACTCGATTCCTTGGAGAAGCTTCACTGGTTGAGATGAATCCTTCTTTGTTTTGAGCACTTAAGGTTGAGTGGATCTTCCATGGGTCACCACTCCTTAGCAGGATTTTGATTGAAATGGATCTCCCCTTTCTTCAAGAACTTGAAGAGAGCTTGTGGGGACTCGACTTGGTCCTTTGATGAAGTGGGAATTGAGTGGAGTTTGAGTGTGGAGAAAGTTGGCTCTTCAATGAACCTCCCCTATTTTTAAGCACTAAAAATTGAGAAATGGAGTTTTCAAATCCTCTCTAAGAAGCTTTAGAATACTCTTTGATGCTTGCTCTGAGTTCCTTAGCTTCAATCAATAGAGGGGAAGTGAGAATTGAATTGAATTAGGGGGAGTATATCTCCCCTTGAAGGATCGACTGGTCGGTAATGCACTTGCCATTTTGATACAATTGATAAAAGGTAGTGGGTTGTTTGATCAGTTAAGAGTGTGCACATGGTTAGTTTGAGCCAAGGAATGGATTGCCAATCTCCCATGTGTTGAATTTGAGTTTGAGAGGGAGTTTGAATTTCGCATTTTGTCCCATAGGGTCGGGTTTGGTCTAGGGATCAATTGGGCTGACCCACACCCATTAGGTTGGGCGCACCACTCTTCACTAGGTCCCCTTGAGCTTTTAGGAAAGTCTCAAGTGAATGTGAAGAGGGTATGACCAAATTACCCATGGATTAGGCCAAAATTTGTTCAATGGCCTAGGGGCATAATGGTCATTTTGCTAATTTTTCAGTTTGGGTATGTTGGGTATGTGGAGAAACTAGGTTTGGCCAAGTTTCATGTGATTTGGAATTCATTTGATTGGTCAATTTTGGTCAAACCAAGGGTTGGGTCAACTTCATATGACCATTTGAAATATTTTGGTGGGTTTTGTTTGATTAAATTTGGTATAGTATTGAATTTGGCTCGTATGACTTCATTTAGGTCAAATGGGTCAAGTTGACCTATTTGACCTATTTGGGGTAAGTCAAGGGTAGATTTAGGTTAGGTTAGTCATATGGAGTGGATTGATATCTTTATTTCTAATCAATTTTGGTTAAGTTCAATTTTGGCTCAACATGACCCCTTTAGGTCATGTTGGGTCTAAGGTTAGTTGACCTAGGTTAGGTCTAGTTAGCCAATTGAGGATTTGGTCAAGTTCTATAAGTGATTTGAAATGGACTTGACCAATTGGTTTCAATCAATTTGACTTGGATCAAATTTTAACACATTTTGACCCTTTAGGTCAAACTGGGTCAACTTGGGTAAAGTGGCCAATTGGGCTAGGTTAGGCTCAAATGTTAGCTTGGTTAAGTTCAAACATAGGTCATGAATGAACTTAGATCAATGGTTTCAATGAATTTGGCCTATGATGGAATTTGGCTATGTTAGGTTTCATTTTAGGTTAAGTGTTGACTTGGTCAACCCTTAAGTTTGACTTTATTTGACCCAATTTGATTGATTGATCATCCCATGATGATTGTTGGCCATGATGAGAGGGATATATGAGTTTGATTCAATCCAATTTGGTTAGGATCAAAATTTGGCTCATAAGGGTACTTTAGATCATTTTGGGTCAAGTGAGCCTAAGTGGGTCAAATGGCTTGGTCAAAGCTTGATTTGAGCTTGATTGATCTTGTATATGGACTTATGATTGAAATATAAATCCATTTACAAGTGGTTTGAAGTCAAATGGGTTTTGATCCATTTGACAATTTCATATTCAAAGGAAGAATATGAAAGGGTTTTGGCATTGATTTTTGAGTTAGGTTTTGATTGTTTGATTGAAGTTTGGATTTATATATGAGTTCATGATTATAGGGTTGATTGAATTATGATAGAAAATCAATAATTTGGCTTGATTTGAAAATGATTTGGCTAAGTTCAAGGTTTTGACTTGAAAGGCTTAGATTGGATTTTGAGTTGATTTGAGTTTGACTTTTGATATTGGTTTTGATTGTTTGAATTTATATTTCATTTATATATGTGAATATAAATCAGAATATAAATGGATCATGAGAAAATTTCAAGGATTTGAAGTGGTTTAATCATGATATAGGCTAAGTCCATTAAAAAAGATTTAAAGGACTTAGGAAAAATTTTTGAGTATAGGATTTGAATTTTTTGAATTTGGTTTAATTGATTTATATTTATATTTTATTTAGATATGTGAATATAAATGAGAATATAAAAGAATTATGAGAAAATCCCAGGACTTTAAGATAGTTTGATCATGATTTTAGGCTAAGTTCATTAATGGAGAATTAATGACTTAAGAAGATTTTAAATTAGGAATTTAATTTGAGGATTTGATTTGATTGATTTATATTTATATTTTATTTATATATGTGAATATAAATGAGAATAAATGAGTATTGAAAATTCCTCATGAGTTTGAAATAGTTTGATTATGGTTTTAGATATATCCTTTAACAGAAAATTAAAGGACTTAGGAAAATTTCAAATTGTGAATTTTATTTGAGAACTTGATTTGATTGATTTCTATTTTTATTTCATTTATATATGTGAATATAAATGAGAATATAAATAAGTTTTGAAAAAATATCATGAGTTTGAAATGGTTTGATCAAGATTTTGGCTAAGTGCATTAATGGAAAATTAAGGACTTAAGAAAAATTTCATGATTGATTTGAAATTTTGAGTTTAGTTTGATTGATTTGAATTTATATTTCATCTATATATGTGAATATAAATAAAAATATAAATGAGTTATGAGAAAAACTTGAAAATTTGAATTAGCTTAGATCATGATTTTGGTTAAGCTCTTAAGGGAAGATTAAGGACTTAGGCAAAATTTGGAGTTTGGAATTTTTGATGGATTTTGATAATGGGTTTCAATCTTAGATTTCAATCATGGATTTCAATCATATGAAGTTGATTTGAATTTGGAGAAAATCAATTAAAATTGATTTGGAGGTTGACTTGAAGGAAGGAAGGAAGGAAGGTGAGGAATGGTTTAAGCTAAGGGTAGGAAGTTTTCCTAACACCTCTAAGGCATGACCTATTCCTATGGCTAACTCTTTCAAGTTTGGGTGTGTCCAATCACTAGATGTGTCTTAAGAATAAGCAACTCTTAAAGCCTAAGAGGAATCCTATGTCTAAGATATAGGGGTTGAGAGCTCATTCTAAAAATGAGGTCAACAAAGGGCGCCTAATAGATGTGGTGTGACTGACAAGGAACCCCACACGTATTAGTGTTGACCGAAATAATCAGCAACACTGAGAGATCACAGGCACTAACAGAAATAATATATCATTGACCCAAGGAAAAGAAAGAATCCAGAACTTAGTGCAATGAGGGTCTATTATGTCTAAGACAGAAGAGAGAGGGAAGAAATCCACTAAGGGATAGAGTGTGAACCTTCCACTAGGGAAGAAAATTCAAGTCATCCATAAGGGGATGAAAAGTTTGATTTGACTTGAATCTCACTAAGGAGAAAAAATGATTTGTTTTGTTCCATTGGGGAAGAGGGTTAATTTTGTTTTAATTTTTGTTAGGTTTAGATTTTTTAGATGAACCCTATTGGTTTGCAATAGACTACACTAAGTAGGAGCCATGGAGGCTAAGACCTAACTCAAATTTACTGATCCAAAAGGGTAGTCTACTATGCATATAGTAGGGTTAGCCAACCATAGGGATGCCTTTCAGTATACAACAGAAAGAAAGCGGGACTCATTCTCCAAAGTAGAGACCGTTCTTTGGGGTAATTCAAGACAAATGGGCTATTGAGTGAATCTTTGGGGACTTAGATCAACTCAAAGATAGTCAAGATTAATTTCATTTTTAAATTTATTTTATTTTAATTATGATAGATCTAGGGGATAGTTTACCAACCACAAGGTAGGACTATCCAACCAAGGAGAAATGTCTTTTGGAATTCAATGGTCAAGTCTTAAGAAAAAAGCATGGGGACTCTCATCTTCTAAAAACAAGGAATCACTAGGGTGATCATTAAATCAAACCTGACCTAGGGCTGACTATTGATTGAATGCCATTAGGGGGACTTAAATCAACTCAAGAATAGATAAGATTAATTTCATTTTTAATTTATTTTATGGATTTTATTGGTTTGCGATGGATCATACTGAGAAGGATCTTATAGAAGCCTAGGCCTATCTCAGATTTACTGAAACAAAGGGTACTTCCCGGCCGATGGGAGAGCTATCTGATCGAAGGAGTGCCTTTTGATTTGCAATGATCCATTGGAGGGTAGAAAGCTCAGGGACTCACATCTTCCACTAAAAAAGATCACTTGGGTGATCGATTGCTTTGGGCAATAAATCAAACCCGACCTAGGCCTGTCTGTCAATTTATGACAATCATGCTAGAAACAATACATCATAGTCTTACATCTTTCAAAGCGGAATGACTGCAGGGGTAACCTTCTTGTGGAAAAATAGATTGAACCCGACCTAAAGGCAACTACAGAGTGAGTATCGACCCAGGGATTTATCTCAACTCAAGTAGTCAGACAATTCCTATAGGGAGTTCTACTGACAACGATAGGATGCCTACTTGGGAAAAGGGTCCCTTTAGGAGCTTGAATTCTTAATCCATAAGCAAATTACTTTGTTTGTTTATTTATTTTAGTTTGTTTTAACATGGACCTTGTTAGTTTTTGAGGGATCAAACTAAGAAGGAGCATATATCAGCCTAGACCTATCTTAGATTTACTAAACCAAGGGAGAATTTTCGCATCCGCTGAACAAATTCTCCAACCACAGGGGCGGCTACTAGGAAAAGGGGACTATCCAATCCAGAAGTAACCTAGGTAGTATCTAAATGGGGGTCGCAAAGGACTTGATCCAAATAGATTGCCCATAGGGGATGGGGCCGGTAAGGGCTTAATCCAACACCCCGGAGAAGATGACATGGCTAGTCATATATCAATAGATATTCGGTGTCCAACTCAAGGAGAAAGAACGGGGACTCATATCTACCAAGAGTAGTGTACTCACCGGGTGAGTCACTGTTAGCATAGCGAACATCAACCAACCTAGGGTGCCCGTTGGTTTGCAACAATCAGCATAGGAAGAAAGCTCGGTGACTCACATCCTCTATATAAATTATTGTTGGGGAGTCTATCTTGGCTCACAGTGCTATCGACCTAGGCGTGGAGTGAATCCCACTTGGGGACTTATATCAAACCAAAAGTAGTCAAGAGGAAAGGAGCCTCTAGGGGACTTATCCTAAACCTCAAATATACTCAACCTAGTTAGAGCATGATGGATAGTTCAAGAAGAAAGCACGGGGACTCACATCTTCATAAACAAATTCAACACGAGGTAGCTTACTGAATGGGCAGTGAAGACTACCACACTAACAAGGCACTCGTTAGTGCAATGATCAATTTAGGAAAAAAGCATGGGGACTCACATCTTCTAAAATGACCACTAGGGTGACATACTAGCGAGGTAGCATGTAGACCTGACCTAGAGCAGCTAATGAGTGAGTGCCATAGGGGGCTTGCTCCCACATCAAAATAGCTCGAGATGAGGGATTTGTGTTTGTTTTGTGCATGTGTTAAAGGAATAGGGTGCCTCTAGGGGACTCTTACACCTACCTTAAACACACTAGGGGTTTTGATGAAATGATGCCATGGATGGAAAACATAATTCTCACTAAGAAAGGATGTCACTTGGGTTTTCTCACACCTATCTTAGTTATGCTAATCAAAATAGGATGCCTCTGGGTTCTCTTACACCTATCCTAAATGCACCGGGAGATTGTGTTTATGTTGTGAAAGAGGGATAGAGTGCTATTGGGGGACTCTTACAAGTACTCTAGACACGTCATGGCGGATTCACAAGATAAGCAGACAACACTTTGAAAGAAGATAAGATTTGATGAATGGAATATGATTTTGTTCTTTTTATTAATGATTATTTTCAAACATGTTTTGTTTCGTGGGTAATATTTTTTTAGATAGAGCCCATTAATTGGAAGCACCGAGTGTTCCCCATTATAATCAATAAGTTGATAAGATCCTCCTTGGTAGGCCTTCTCTATGACATACGGGCCTTCCCAAGTGGGTTCAAACTTGCTTCCCATCTTTTGACGGGCAATAATTGGTCTCCTTGAGACTAACACAAGTTCTCCTACTCGAAAAGACCTAGGGCATACTAGCTTATTGTGAGCTTGAATAATTTTGGCTTTGTATAACTCGAGGTTCTGGCACGCTCGTAGGCGACTCTCCTCCAAACCTTCGAGTTCTTCTAGCCACAACTTTGCATTCTGCTCTGAAGTGATCTTGCTACCCAATGCTATCTTTAGTAATGGGAGTTGAACTTCTAAAGGAAGAATGACTTCGAACTCATACATTAAGGAAAATGGGTAGACTGAGTTGGAGTTTGGTATATGGTGCGGTAGGCCCCCAAGGCTTCAACCAACTGCTCATTCCACTATCTTTTATTATCATCAAGAGTCTTCTTCAGTATCTGGATGAGAGTTTTGTTGAATTCTTCTGCTAAGCCATTAGCTATAGGGTAGTAGATGGTGGAGTATCTCCAATCTATACTGTGTCTTTTAGAAAAGCTGTTGATCTTCATGCTTTTGAATGCAGTACCATTATCGGATATAATTCATCCAGGCACCCCGAACCTATATACGACATGGTTCCTAAAATAATGAAGCACATGGTGAGTTGTGACCTCTCTGAGAAGGATGGCTTTTGCCCACTTGGAAAAGTAGTCGGTGGCAGCTAAGATGAATCGATGCCCCTTGGAAGAAGGAGGATCAATTGGACCAACAATATCGGTACCCCAACACTCAAATGGCCATGAAGCCAATGTAGGGTGTAGAATGTGTGGTGGTTGGTGGAGGACCACACCGTGTACTTGACACAGATAGCATCTCCTAGCTACATCCATGCAGTCTGTAATCATCAATGACCAGTAGTATCTAAGTCTTTTGATCTTCACCTTCATCTTCAGACCAGATTGATGATCTCTACATAGACCTGAGTGTATTTTAGTTACAATTCCATGGGCTTCGTGTTTGTCTAAAAAATGTAACCACATTTGGTCAAAGGATCAGCAGCATAGGGTGCCATCAACAAGAGTGTAAGAGAGATCTCTCTATTTCACTTGATGGACATGAGACTTTTCTTGAGGTAGTTTGCGATGTTCAAGTAATCTATAAACAGTTGCCTCCAATCCAGCTCCTTGTCCATTTTGGCAACGGAAACCTCCCCTTCAAGAGAAAGTCTCTCAATGAGTTCAGCATCAACAAGGGATATGACTTGTCTATTTGGGACCCTTATTGAAATGGACTCATCTTCTATACATGCTAATTCTTTGGCAAGTTTGGCCAAGGCATTTGCTTCTACATTCTCTACTCGGGGAACCTTGTAGATGGAGACTTCGGGAATCTGGGCCAACAGCTTCATGGTATACTCATAGTAATGATGAAGCTTGGGTTTGAGAACCTGGTAGGTCCCGATAATATGTTTGATGACCAACTAAGAATCCCCAAAGATGTTGATGCTCTTGACACTGATAGTGATGGCTAACTCTAGACCGACAATCAAAGCCTCATACTCAGCTTCGTTGTTGGTGCAGGGGTTGAAAAGATAGTATGAGAATCTTATCACATCACAATTTGGAGTTAGAAGAACTATTCCTACCCCTGTCTTTCCTGGGAGAGTAGATCGTGGTGCTTCACCTTTAAGAAAAGAAGCAACACCATAAAAATACATCTCCCATCGGCGATTGCCGGCCTCCCCTAAGTTCATGATTTGTTTATTAGAGAGATCGTCACTAAGCGAAGAATCAACAGGAAGTGGGTGTGCTGTTAAGAAATCTGCTAGTGCATGTCCTTGTACCACATGGAGGGGTACAAATGTCACATTAAACTATGAGAGTATCATGGACCAATGAGCCAAACATCCGAAAAGCATTGGTCAAGTTATGAGATACTATAGTGAGTTGGTTGGAGAGATCAAGTTCACATTATGAGAAATCATCTAGTGTCATAGCTTTTGGGAAGCAAAGATTAAAGCTAAGGAATGTTTCTCAATAGGTGGATAGTTTGCCTCAGTAAGGATCAGACGATGACTGAGGTTGTAGAGAGCATTCTCCTTCCCTTCATCATTGGCTTGGGCCAATAGAGCACCGAGAGAGTCATCCAATGCAGTAGTGTAAAGGATGAGTGGCCTGCCTGGGATTAGGGCTGGTAGAACTGGCAGCTTCACCAAGTACTCTTTGATGTCTTCGAAGGCATGCTGGTACTTATCATCCCACTTGAACTAGGCATCCTTTTTGACAAGTGCTGAGAATGGTTTGCATCTCCTCGATAGGTTTGAGATAAAGCATCTTAGATATGCCAGTCATCCTTGAAAGGATCTGAGTTGAGTTAAACTCTTAGGAGGTATCATTTCTAAGATAGCTTTGATCTTTTCAGGATCTATTTCTATTCCCTGGTGTCGAACAATAAACCCAAGGAATTTATCTTAAGAGGCTCCGAATGCACACTTTAGGGGATTCATCTTGAGTTTATATTATCTTAACCATTCAAAAACTTCTCTAAAGCCAAAGAGGTGATCTTCCTTTTCTCTGCTCTTGACTACTAGATCATCAACATAGCACTCAACCTCGGTGGTGGCAAAGGAGATGGAGGCTACTGAGGTCATGGTCTCTCGGACTGATCTCTAGCTTGATGCTTCCCCTTATCAACTGCCGCTACTGCTCCAAGTTTCTTCTCATAGACTTTCTGCAGCTTCTGCTTAGGCAACTGATCTTGAAAAGGCAACTGTTTGGCCTCTCCTTGTAGACAAGATGCCTTGTTGATTAGCTTTTCAAACATTTTGATAATGAAGCCCTTAAGCATTAAGGCGACTGAGCCATGGATATTCTTCAAGAGAATCTCATTGTCATGTTGTTCAGATAACTACGGTTCACACTTCATGCTCAGGTTGTGCCATCGAAGAATATAATCAACAAATGACTCACCGGGGCGCTATTTTGTTACAACATGATCTTTTACAGTAACCCTTTCCTGAGCTCCAATAAATTCCTTGATGAAGAGTTGCTCTAACTTAGCAAATATCTTTACTGAACCATTGGGCAGTTTAGCATACTAATCAAAAGCAATACTTGCTAGGCTACTGATAAAAAGTCAAAAAAGTAAAGCATCGCTGCCACTTGTGTTGCAACAACTCGCCCTAAAATGCACTATGTGTTGCCTCGGGTTTCCATTGCCATCAAAGCTTTTCAAGGAAGAAGGCACAAAACCCTTGGGATATTGGATAACATCAAATTCCTCTGGGTAGGGTCCACCCTTTAGAACTGATGATCCACCTCGGGCTTGAGCCAAAGCTTGCTTCACCTGTTGCTTGACCATGGATTTTATGTCCTTTTCTTGTATGGAGGTATCACTATCTTCCTATACAAGCTAGTGCTACCTTGCTCAACGGGAGGTAGAGTCTTGACTGGGTCCAAGACATGCACTAACTTCAGCTAGCGGCATCGTGTGATAGGATGAACTAAAGGGGCTTATTTACGAGGCTGGCTAACAAGTCCTGACATGCCATCTACCACTTCGCCTTCAACCGATGTCGAGGTGTTGGGTGGATTCTACGATGTCTTCTTGATCAATCTCATCACCTTCCATGGCTTGTTGCTCCCTAAGAAGAGATCCTCTAGTGTCAACCATGCAGAATCCAGTTGAATCCCCCATCAAGTCATCTTCATTGGGATCGAAGCTAACTCTCACTTCAATGGATCAAGCATACCCTAAGATCTCCTTCTTCTCCATGAAATAATGTGCAATTATTTCATCTAAGGAATGATCCAACTCAGCAAGTACAAATAATTTAGGTTGACCGGTGTGATCACTTATCATGAGGAGACTGGGACCCTCAATCTTTTGGAGAGTCACTCCGGATGAGTGATACTCCTAACTGCTATTGGCTATAAGAGGGGTAACAATCCTAGAATGTTCCTCTACCACTGCTATAGTTGAACTGTCATATGGAATATATATAATAACTATCACCATCTCCACATCCTGAGTTGGTGAAGGGATGACCACGATGCAGGGGACCCACTCCTTCACCACCATTGGGTGGGAAGGTCAAGTGGAGAGCAATTGGTGGTGTAGAAGGGGTGGGATCCCTTGGTTGTAGTCGAATCACCATTATATCTCCATTACTGTGTTATTTAATGTCTTGAAGTTTACTGTTTAAAATATTCATTGTAGATATGGGAGGCTGAGCACATAAGCATCATAAGGCATCACCTACAAAACATTATCTTTGCGATGGGCAAAAAAGAGTTTCCAAAAAATCACCGGTTTGGGAGGGCGTTAGGTGACATATAGTTCATATAAATATAAGAATGTATTTATTTATGTTGTATGTTTACCAGTTTACCAGAATGCTTTCATTCAAGACTTATTGGAAGAAGGCTGCCGGTGTCCCCCTCCCCACATGTGGGAGCCCAGTCCTATTTTAAGTCCAATTAGTGCAGCTCTCCTTATGTCTCTCTCGATATTCTCCCCGTCCAGTGTTTCTACCTCTAGTTTCCCCCATAGACTTTATGGTGGAGAGGATGTAGGTTTGTAGGAGGACACGAGATCGTCATACAACAATCCGAGGAGGATGGATGGATGGAGGTTCTTGGGAGAGGATGTTCTACAGCAGTGGTCCCACCACCCCAAATCTGAGGGGAGGTTCCTATGGGGGGTTACCAGGAAACTCTTGAGGAGGCTTCCCTGTGGAGGGGTACCATGGGGAGGCTACGTGTATAGCACGAGGAGGGCAGAGAGGAAGCTCTTGTGGAGGCTACCAGGGAGCTTCCATTGTGGAGGATACTTGGGAAGCCCAATTGGGTGGGAGTTCTTGTGGAGGCCACCACTACACACTGCATGCTCAAACATGTAATCGGAAGCATTGAGCGTGGTGTTAAAGCTCAGCAGTTAAGAAACAGGAAAGCTATTTCTTCCCCCTACACACACACTTACGGGAAGTCTCGAGTAAGAATAAGTGATGTGGTGGCCTCCGTTCAAGATGAGAAGCTGGCATCAGAGGTACTAAGTTATTTTCTTTTGAATTTGAGATAATAGAAATATATTTCACTAAATTTTTTATAGGTTCGCAAAGATGAGCCAATAAAGGTCGATGACCCACCGCTATCGTGTGGTGGAGGAGCATCGGTCAGGTATGCATCATCTCAGATTGATCATTTATTCATAGTGAATGTAGCATCACTAACTTTCATCATCTCATAATTTTGTTGCGCGGGCATTAGAGGCACTTCATGTTGTTGAGTTCTCATCCAGGAGCTAAGCCGATTCGATCTTATTGACACGTCATGCCGGTTCAAGGACAAGTAAAATTAATCAGGTCCTTCAACAAAATAACTTTAGTTTAGTTGAGATCACTTTAAAATATTTATTACTTACGAGTATCTGTATTCATGCAGGAATATCATTATTGCACGAGGCGGTCGATGAGTTCGAATCAATATCTCTCGGATGCACATTGATGCTTCTTCCTGAGAAGTACTACTACATTTTCGATGTCCCCTATTTGTACATTTCATGCTTGCATTGGGTATGTTACCCCAGGTTTGATGTTTGCTAATGTGTGTTCGTTCTCTTCTTTTTCAGGCCGGAAAAGATGGAAATATCCAAAATTTAAGTTAATCTTATAGATGTGACCTTTGGACACTCTTGGTTGGGCATATTAACTCAGGATACATTTATTTTATGACTCATTGCCCAAACCAACCCATAAGAGCATTCTTCCTAAGATTGTAGAAGCTGTTTCAAATTTGGTTCTTAACTATTTTTTTCTGGTCCAACTTATTGAGATTTTGTTACTATTGATTAAATTACTTGTTGAAGATCTTTGAAGGGAGCTTTCGGCGTCAGGAAATGGCCAATCGACATAGTGAGTGGGATACCGGTCAAAATAGTGTCATTGAGAATGTTTGTGCAAATACATGGAGGCAGCAATCAGGAAACCTCTAGTGGATTGGGTAGACCAATAGGATTGGCCAAAGAAAATATAGATTTATAGTTAAACTACGCTACATTTTGTTTGGGACTTAAAATCCAAAGTGAACAATATTATTTTGTTTGATATAGGATTTTGTTTAATACATCATTAGTGGCTTTGAAGACTTAGCTATTTTTTATTAAAGTGCATGGACCTGGGATGATATTTTACTCTGCTTTTTTTAACTTCTCTTCTCTCATCTCATATAGTTTGATTTCACTGATATCTTACTCTGGGATGATATTTGGGGGCTATACTCTTCAATGAAATATGCATTTAAAATCATTTTTAATGGTATGGTCATTTTGTTATGACCAGAATGCATAAAGTTAATGCAGCCATTTGCATAAAATAAATGTTACCCAGCAGAATGCATAAAACTAATGCAGAAAATTAAATTAGTGATTATTGGCCATTAGGGATTATCTATTTTTAAAATCATGATATTCTTACAGTTTTAATTTTAATTGACATGTATTGAAATAAAGCAGTTGAAAAAATTAGTGCATAGGTAAGTAAATTTTGATTGTAAAATTTTGATTGTAAAATTTTGATTGTAAATTTTGATTGTTGTTAGCTATTTTTCTTATTATGAAAACAAAGCAGTTGAAAAGATTAGCTCATTGGTATTCTTAGTATACTCATGGTCGAGTGATATGAAGTTGAATATTAACTTGAACCTTATCAGACTGACTTGTCTATTTATTTAGATGAAACAAAAATAAAATAACTGAAGTTGAATTTTAAATCTGTTATATGTAATGGAACTAAGTAATAACTTTTAACATTTAATTATATAATAATTATTTTCAATTATTGAATTTTGTAAAAATAATAGATTAAGATGGCTTTTAAATTTGTCCACATATAGATTAAAGGTAAAAAATGATCTGTACCCTCCAAAGAGGTACACAGAGTACAGATGCAAAATACCACCCAAAAATCATCCAAACTACCATCAAATGCTTCCATTGAGATGTCTTAAACATAATCATAAGAAGTAAGCAAAATAAATTGCAAAAAAAAGTTCAAAAAAAATCTGTACCCTCCAAAGAGGTACTCAGAGTACAGATGCACTAAACCAGTTCTTAACCATCCAAACTACCATCAAATGCTTCCTTTGGAATGTCTTAAACATAATCATAAGAAGTAGGCAAAATAAACTACAAAAAAGGGTCAAAATCGATCTGTACCCTCCAAAGAGATACACAAAGCACAGATGCAACATACCACTCAGAAACCATCTAAACTGCCATCAAATGCTTCCTTTGAGATGTCTTAAACATAATCATAAGAAATAAGTAAAATAAACTGCAAAAAAAGGTCAAAATCGATCTGTACCCTCCAAAGACGTATACAGAGTACATATGCAAAATATCACCCAGAAACTATCCAAACTGCCATTAATGCTTCCATTGGAATGCCCTAAACATATTCATAAGAAGTAGGCTAAATAAACTGCAAAAAAAAGGTCAAAAATAATCTGTACCCTCCAAAGAGGTACACAGAGTACAAATGTAAAATACCAATTCTTAACCATCCAAACTGCCATCAAATGCTTCCTTTGGAATGTCTTAAACATAATCATAAGAAGTTGGCAAAATAAACTGCAAAAAAAGGTTAAAATTGATCTGTACCCTCCAAAGAGGTACACAGAGTACAGATGCAACGTACCACCCCTAAACCATCCAAATTGACATCAAATGCTTCTTTTGAGATGTCTTAAACATAATCATAAGAAATAAGCAAAATAAACTGCAAAAAAGGTCAAAAAAAATCTGTACCCTCCAAAGAGGTACACAAAGTACAGATGCACTAAACCAGTTCTTAACCATCCAAACTGCCATCAAATGCTTCCTTTGGAATGTCTTAAACATAATCATAAGAAGTAGGAAAAATAAATTGCAAAAAAAAGTTCAAAATTGATCTGTACCCTCCAAAGAGGTACACAGAGTATAGATGCAAAATACCACCCAGAAACTATCCAAATAATCTATCAATGCTTCCATTGGAATGCCCTAAATATATTCATAAGAAGTAGGCAAAATAAACTACAAAAAAAGGTTAAAAATAATTTGTACCCTCTAAAGAGGTACACAGAGTACAGATGCAAAATACCACTCAGAAACCATCCAAACTGCCATCAATGCTTCCATTGGAATGCCCTAAACATATTCATGAGAAGTAGGCAAAATAAACTGGAAAAAAAGGTCAAAAATAATCTGTACCCTCCAAAGAGGTACACAGAGTACAGATGCAAAATATCACCCAGCAAACCTCCAAACTCCATCAAATGCTTCCATTGAGATGTCTTAAATATTATCATAAGAAGTAAGCAAAATAAACTGCAAAAAAAAGTTCAAAATTGATCTGTACCCTCCAAAGAGGTACATAGAGTACAGATGCAACATACCACCCAGAAACCATCCAAACTGCCATCAAATACTTCCTTTAAGATGTCTTAAACATAATCATAAGAAATAAGCAAAATAAACTGCAAAAAAAAAGTTCAAAATCGATCTGTACCCTCCAAAGAGGTACACAGAGTACAGATGCAACATACCACCTAGAAACCATCCAAACGGCCATCAAATGCTTCCTTTGAGACGTCTTAAACATAATCATAAGAAATAAGTAAAATAAACTGCAAAAAAAAGTTTAAATTGATCTGTACCCTCCAAAGAGGTACACAGAGTACAGATGCAACATACCACCCAGAAACTATCCAAACTGCCATCAAATGCTTCCTTTGAGATGTCTTAAACATAATCATAAGAAATAAGCAAAATAAATTATAAAAAAAGGTCAAAATTGATCTATACCCTCCAAAGAGGTACACAGAGTATAGATGCAAAATACCACCCAGAAACTATCCAAACTGCCATCAATGCTTCCATTGGAATGCCCTAAACATATTCATAAGAAGTAGGCAAAATAAACTACAAAAAAAGGTCAAAAATAATCTATACCCTCCAAAGAGGTACATAGAGTACAGATACAAAATACCACCCAAAAATCATTCAAGCTGCCATCAAATGCTTCCATGGAGATGTCTTAAATATAATCATAAGAGGTTGGCAAAATAAACTGGAAAAAAAGGTCAAAAATGATATGTACCCTCCAAATAGGTACACAGAGTACAAATATAAAATACCACCCAGCAAACCTCCGAACTGCCATCAAATGCTTCCATTGAGATGTCTTAAACATAATCATAAGAAGTAAGCAAAATAAACTGCAAAAAAAAGTTCAAAATCGATCTATACCCTCCAAAGAGGTACACAGAGTATAAATGTAACATACCACCTAGAAACCATCCAAACTGCCATCAAATGCTTCCTTTGCAATGCCCTAAACATAATCATAAGAAGTTGGCAAAATAAACTGAAAAAAGAAAGGTCAAAAATGATTTGTACGCTCCAAGGAGGTACACAGAGTACAGATGCAAAATACCACCCAGAAATCATCCAAACTGCCATCAATGCTTCCATTGAGATGTCTTAAACATAATCATAAGAAGTAAGCAAAATAAACTGCAAAAAAAAGATCAAACATAATCTGTACCCTCCAAAGAGGTACACAGAGTACAGATGCAAAATATCACCCAAAAACTATTCAAACTGCCATCAAATGCTTCCATTGAGATGTCTTAAATATAATCATAAGAGGTTGGCAAAATAAACTGGAAAGAAAGGTCAAAAATGATCTGTACCCTCCAAAGAGATACACAGAGTACATATGCAAAATACCACCCAGCAAACCTCCAAACTGCCATCAAATACTTCCATTGAAATGCCCTAAAAATAATCTCAGTAAAAAGGCAAAATAACTAGAAAAAAGGTCAAAAATGATCTATACCCTCCAAAGAGGTACACAGAGTACAGATGTAAAATACCACCCAGAAACCATCCAAACAATCTCCAAATGCTTCCTTTGCAATGCCCTAAATATAATCATAAGAAGTTGGCAAAATAATGGAAAAAGGTCAAAATGATCACCTCCAAAGAGGTACAGAGCAGATGCGAATACCACCCAGAAACCATCCAAATAATCTCCAAATGCTTCCTTCGTAATGCCTAAACATAATCATAAGAAGTTGGCAAAATAAACTGGGAAAAAAAGGTCAAAAATGATCTGTACCCTCCAAAGAGGTACACGAGTCTGAATCACCAGAAATCATCCAAACAATCTCCAAATGCTTCCTTTGCAATGCCCTAAACATAATCATAAGAAGTTGGCAAAATAAACTTGTAAAAAAAGTTCAAAAATGATCTGTACCCTCCAAAGAGGTACATAAAGTACAGATGCAGAATACCACCGAGAAACCATCCAAATAATCTTCAAATGCATCCTTTGCAATGCCTTAAACATAATCATAAGAAGTTGACAAAATAAACTGGGAAAAAAAGGTCAAAAATAATCTGTACCCTCCAAAGAGGTACACAAAGTACATATGCACTAAACCCCCCAGAAACCATCCAAACTGCCATAAAATGCTTCCTTTGGAATACCATAAACATAATCATAAGAAGTTAGTAAAATAAACTGGAAAAAAAAGGTCAAAATGATGTCTCCAAAGAGGTATAATGAGTAATGCAAATATCACCCAGAAACCATCCAAATAATCTCCAAATGCTTCCATTGCAATGCCCTATACATAATCATAAGAAGTTGGCAAAATAAATTGGGGAAAAAAAGGTCAAAAATGATATGTACCCTCCAAAGAGGTACACAGAGTACAGATGCACTAAACCCCCCAGAAACCATCCAAACTGTCATCAAATGCTTCCTTTGCAATGCCCTATACATAATAATAAGAGGTTGGCAAAATAAACTGGAAAAAAAAGGTCAAAAATGATATGTACCCTCCAATGAGGTACACAGAGTACAGATGCAAAATAGCCCCTAGAAACCATCCAAACAATCTCCAAATGCTTCCATTGCAATGCCCTATACATAATCATAAGAAGTTGGAAAAATAAACTGGGAAAAAAGGTCAAAAATAATCTGTACCCTCCAAAGAGGTACACAGAGTACAGATGCACTAAACCCCCAGAAACCATCCAAACTGCCTCAAAATGCTTCATTTACAATGCCCTAAACATAATCAAAAGCATCCAAATTGCTTCTAATTGGATGTACTGAACATATTCTCTTCAGACAGAATGAGAATATCACTAATAAACCGTAGAAAAAAAATGCACGAGAAGCATTACCGATGAATTTCTATTTAATACATCCTCAGCTAAAGTGGTTGTTATTTCCTCAACGTTCTCCATCTTCATTGTTCTTTTGTAAAAAGGAAATGAGATTTTCTATTTCTCTTCTAAGCTCATTTTGCCTGAAAAAACTAACCCTAAACCCTAAATCTGTTTATATATTTCTTTAAATTCCTCCCGATTCCAAGGACGCCATGGGTCGTGGGAAATGTATTTACGCCGTCCGTTAATACGCCATCGACGTTACTCGCCCGCTGGGAAATGTCTTTACAAAGACCGTCCGCTATCTGCCTGCTAATCGCTAAAACGAGAAAAAATTGGGACACGTCCTGGATTGGAGTCCGACGAAAGCTACGCGGACGGACGTAATATTTTCTCGATTAGGAGGCTATATAAGCTTCCATGCGTAGAAAGGAATGAATCACAATCTCCTACAAAGCTAAAGAAAGAGAATGTTGTTGTCAGTCATCGATGGAGGGAGTAAGATCAAGCCGGAAGCTCTACTGAGAATGCATGCGAAACCACGCCGCCGCCCTCGGCACTTACGCTTCCAACGGCTGCGGTGAGTTCGCAGCCGCCAATGATTCTCTCTCCCCCAACCACTGCTCGGCTGCCAGAACTTCCATCGCAAGCTCGACGACATCTCAGGCTACTCCTCTCATTTCCCATCGGGAACCGCAGAATGGCGATCCGATAACAGCCCAATGTCCGCGATCTAGAACCAAGTTCACCTCCAACAGAAGGCTCAAATGAAGAACTTTGCCGAGGATTGAGTGGCGAATGCCAAGCACCGGAGACGGAGGAAGAATTAGAAGTTGCTAGACTTTGTGCCGAGATTGGAGTCACCGTCATGTGTTTAGAGTATGGATGCATAATCACAAGAGCGTGGAGGTTCGGTGGCGCGCCAACTCTTCGCCGCGACGAATAATTGATGGGTTTGTGGTTGTGAAAGGGAGCGACATGGAGATAGAAGAGTACTACTTGTAAATGAGAGTACGGTGGCGTGATGAGTGCTTTCTTCTTTAAATTTTATATTTCCATTTTTAATATCTGCTCCATGTTACTTTTTATTCTTAAATTCTGAAAAACTTTGGAGGAAAAAGTATGATAGTAGTGACATTTTTCATTAAAAAAAAATTATTGAGTTTCTATTAGAATGATTTACCAACATATTATCTAAAATAAATTTTTTCATATATATCTAATATATAAATTTGACTATTTACTCATATAAAATTTAAAGCTTAAATTATAAAAATAAAATTGTAAATGTTTTGCTCTTGTCCCAAACAAGAAGATTTTATAAGATTTTATGAGTCTAGTAATATGTAAAGATCGATAAAAAAGGTTCTAGAAAGTCATGATAGGATTTTTCTTAGAGCTAACATTTAGATCTCACTAAGATTAGCATGATGGATCAACAATGTATAAAATTGGTCACTAGATTGATGTCATGCAAAGGTGACAAATGGCAATATGATTTTGTGCGAATGTGATGATTTTGCTGAGAACACCAAAGTTTGGTGATGAAAAAATTGTGATGAAATCATCAATAACTTGTTTATAAGGCAATCATGAGTGTGATAGGAGCGATGACATTGACAAAAGTTAGGGTAAGTGAAATTTTTATTATTTTTTAAAATTTTAAGTATTTTATAAATAAATATTAAAACTTAAAAGTTGAATATGTAAAATATTTTAGTTATTATGTATGTAAATCATTCTTTATGGTAGTATTATTATGTTAAATAAATTTTTTAAAAATGATAAAATTTATTAAAATCATCATTTAATTAATTAAGAGCTCATTTGGTTATTTGATATTTGAGGTTCAAAATCATAATTGAAAAGTAAAGAAGTTTAATAAACTCAGTGTTCGTTTAAGTGTAGATAAACTCCTATATTGATGTCAAACTTGATAAATTTTCTCAAAATTTTTACAAAATAAAATATATTTTAAAGTTAAAATAATTAAGATGATTTTTTAATTTAAAAAAGCATATTTTTATTTACAATCAACCAAATGTTAAGGGTAGTTTAAAATTAATATTAGTTTGAAGTTCATCAAATCTTCTCATAAATAAGAAAAAAAAAAGTAGTTAGGCCATCTAGGGGAATCCATGTATAAAAAAAGTAGTTAGGCTATCAAGTTTGGGGGTGGGGGAGACTAATGGTAAATTCATAACAAACTTACAATAAATATTAAGTCTAGGGATGAATCCAAATTGGGTTTAATAACTCTTATACGAATATGGAGGTAATAAACTTAAAATGGGGGGGGCAGACGGACTAATGCTAAAGTCATAACAAACTTACAATAAACTTAAAGTTTAGGGATGAATCCAAATTGGATTTAATAACTCATATACGAATATGGAGGTGATTACTATGCTAGCTAATAAGCATAAGTAGGGCTAAAGCAATAAACACTAAAATCATCATAACTTATCAAAAGTGATGTAGATTGAACATAGTCAAATTGGGAGAATTACGAACACTCAATAAGTAAACTAAGTGCAAGTAATGTTTTAAACTATAACCTAAATCAAAATGCTTTCTTCGTCACTAGATCTACAACCCTTTGTATAAGCAGACAGAAGACGATACTAAATCTAGTTCTATAAAAATCATAGGGCTTCCTTTAATCAAAATTTAAGAAATTTTATTTTAATTATAATTTTTAAAATCAACGAAATCACTAATTAATTGAAATTATCTAAGCTATAAATTCCTACATGTGCTCAGACATAGAGATTTCAAGTGCAAATTTTAATGTCAAAGGTCGCAAAAGCAAAGTTGGTATTAAATGAAAAATCAAATCAATCTCAACTAAATAAAACCTAAATTCTTAAATACACCCGCATGGGCCCCGATACTATGTTGAATGCTTGAATTCAAGTGTTTGAGGATGCTGCGTAGGTTACTTCTCAGTTTCGTCTTAGGACTAGGTCCGGGTTAACAAAACCTAAAAATACCTATAAAAGAGTTTCAAATCAGTGAAATATCTGAGAAATTGATTCTGTCAGGTGACAATAGATCTAATCCTTGTTAGCAGCTAAACAGAGTTGTCAGGATCTAAAGCTCTTAAACATATTCAAATTAATCAATTTTTCAAATCAAATTAAGTAATAATATGAAATTGCTTAAATGAAATCCTATCATTAAAAAACTTAAATCAAACTCAATCCATCTACCTTCCACAACTGCTTGTTGGGGGTGACAAATTAAGAAAACTCTAGCTCACAAAGGAGCCAATGTCAAATCAAGTATTCTGGTATATTCACTCTCAATCAATCTCACGTCAATAAGAACGCGGGTCCTCGTGTGAGCGGCCAAGAGCTCCATGACGAAGAAGCAGCCGAGTCCGACGTGGTTTGGCCAAGATAACTCCATTATATTAAGATCACGCGTAGCCTGTATGCTCCAATGGCTCGTCCTCGAAGTTGTGAATCATGGGGAATACTTGAAAGGCAAACAACCTCTCACTAAGGTAGACTTAAGCCTGTCTCCTTAGACAAACATCACCCTAGATCTATAAGGATTTCTTGGACGATATAACCCATGTGTTGGTGATGAGGATCCTTCTGTCAAGTTGGGTCGACTACATCCTCTGACTAAGTAGACCAGGGACCGCGACTGCCCAGGATGACGGAACCATGGGATCTAGATTGGGCACGTCATCATTCCCCCAACCATCCGATTTAAGCTAAAATGATGAATTTGATATCTTAAATTCTAAAACTCTACATGCTGCTAATATACGCTACACATTTAATGATCTAACGATTAGCCTTAATCAAAAATTCTCTCTCACTTATTGAGAGGGGTAATTAACTATAGGGGCTTGAGCCTATAGGAAACCTGGAATTAGATCTAAAGTTCTCACCAAGAGTACGAAATCTCTAGGTAGTGTCTTATTTACTATTTCATCTACCTTCTAAAATTACACCGATATTCAAATCATCACTCTCTTCAATCAATTCAATAATAATTGTCGAGAGGTCGGTGGCGAATTTTCGGAGCCCACATCTATATCAAAATTTTCTTTAATGTGTTATCAAAAAAAATTATTAAAATTATTACTACTAAAGAAGCACTCAGTACTATAAATACGAAGTAGTAAAGTTCCATGAAATTTCACTCAATTTGATATAGTTTTATGTTAAAAAAAAGGATTGAAATAGAAGGATATTTGAGCTAAATAACATTTTAAAGTAATTTTTGCGAAATTTAGATCTTTTTAAGATCAAATATCATTTAATTATAATTATTTCTCTTAGACTTCAAACATAAGTTGCCTCGGATCTTATTATATAATCTCATACTTGATTACAAAATAAAAAAAATAGAAAGCAAACACTCTTGAGCTCTAAATATTTCCAGAAATAAACATGCACATGATACTTCTAATGCATTACATAACATTAGTCTTACCATCCTTGCCATCATCTTGGTTCCAATCAGCAACCCTTATATTGAATCGAAAACTCTCTTATTTAAAATGAAAATCTTTCTAAAATTTGAATAAGATGCCACAAAACTCAACCATTATCCCATTTTTGTTGAACTGTAGTATCCACATTGAAAATCATCTCAACCTTTATCAACTTTATCTCCATTCCTCCCTCTTTATTTAAGCTTATTACAACACCATTTAAGTCAAAATCGGCTTAAGAGGCAGACCTCCATGACAGAGAAAGCATATTTATAATTCATGACACATAATATTTCATGCTTTGAGAGTCCCCACAATTGGAATCTAGGATCCAAATGAGAATTCTAAGTTTGTTTAGAACATCTTATCCACAACAAATTCTGGTGATGTCATTATGGTGACTGTAAAGAAGAGTTAACTTCTTATGATTATTTTTTCTCATACATAAATTGAAGGAGACTTAAATAATAATTTATAGAATTGGAGTTTGCTTGAAAAATACATTTTTTTTCTAATAAATTTGATGAGTATAATAAATGATACAATAATCGATATATATGAAATCTTAATTTATATAGACAATTAGAAACAATTTGGCTCAAGATACTTGAATCTAATCCCTCCAAAATTAAAATTATTGAGGTTATTTTTAAAATTATTATTTTGTGCCCCAAAAAGAAATTTTCTGATGCCATCCCACCTCATATAATAGGAGAAACATCTTCACTACTTATTTTCTTGAAAGAAATTAAAATTAATTTTGAGTGAAATTAACTCTACTTATATTCATGTACTGCTTTTTAGTGTCCATTATAAACGAAACTAGCTTGAATTAGTTTGAATTTTAACTTTCATTTGAACATATTCAAATTTTAATTCTAAATTGATTTGAATTATTTTGGATTAAATTTGAGTCATAATTAGGTTAAAATGGAGTTAAATTTGGATTTCTATGTCAAATTTAATGCAAATTCAAGTTAAATTTTAAGTTGGCATATCAAAATCGAGTCAATTTTTAGTTGATAAGTCAACCCAAATTCGACTCGAAATTTGAATGAGTCAATAACTTAGACTTGAACCCAACCAGAAAGTTAACAAGATCAACTCATACCTGAATTTTTTTTTCTAATCAATTCTATTTTAGGTTGACATGTCATTTTAGTTATTAACACCCTTAAATAAGAAGATCTTGAGTCTTCACACTTCTAATCATTGCAATAGTTTTGTTATCAAATCTTCTATTATGATTTTAATAGGTTCTAGTAGGATTTAAACAATTTTTAAATATGACTTGAACAAGATTTCAGAATATTTAAAATTATGTTCAAGAATGATTTGAATATATTTATTAATGTAAGTAAAATGAAATATAATCCAATAGATATAACATTCACATGACAAGTATTATATTATCACATAATAACTTTCAAATTATAGTGACCATCATTATATTAAATCAAAATAATTACATGATAAGTACAATCACAAAGGCTATAATATGGTATATAAAATATTGATACAACTGAACACAATCACAACATCTATTATATAATATGGTTGAACCACAACTCATATGTCTCAAGTGAGTATTCTTATACTTATCACTAGAAAAGCTTGTCTCAGCCACAATCTAACCACATATTTATCAATATTTTCTTTAATGTGTTATAAAAAGAAATTATAAGAATCATTGCTACTAAAAGAAAGCACTTGGGATCTTTTTAAATAATCTCATAATTCACTACAAAATAAACTTATAAAACAAAAATTAAGCTACTCTTGATCTTTAAAAATTTTCAGCAAATATGCATGCATTTGATTCATCTAGTGCTCTACATAACATTCAATCTTACCATCACCATGATCATTGTTGCTACAAGTAACCCTTATATTGATTCAAAAATCTCCCATTTAAAAAAAGAATTTTTTTTTTTCAAAATTTGCATGAGATATAATAAAATGGCAATCACCATCCCATCATTGTTAAATTCAATTAATATAGTATTCATCTTCAAAATAATCTCACAATTTATTAATTTTCAACTTAATTTCCATTTCTCCCTCTTATCACAAGTCACAACTCTATTTATGTCAAAACATGGAAAGAGACAGGCCTCCATGATAGAGAAAGTATTTTTATATCTCATGACACAATATTTCATGATTTAAGAGCTCGCTCATGATTAAAATTAAGAATTCAAAGCTAGTCCTGAATGTGAATCCTAAGTTTCTTTTAAACATATGTTCTACATAAAATATGTTTATATGAAAAAATATCATATTTGAAAGGACATCATAAAAATAATGTGCTTAAAAAGTACACTAAAAAAATATGTTTATATGAAAAGCTTAAAAAGTGCATTTTAAAATTTTGTTAGATTTAATAGCATAAAATTGCATGGGAACAACCTTTTGATAAATTAGCACAATTAAAAAAGTGTTAAATCATAAAAATGTATGGTCAACATACTCAACAATGCATCATAAATCATATAAAACCAATTACTCATTGAACTCATAATCTAGTCGATATTTTCTTTCGATATATTGACAAAAGAAACTATTGTGATCATTAATACTAAAAGTACTCAACAACACTAAAACCACGATTAACTAAGGGGCCGTTTGGGATCACTTTTATTTTTTATTTTCTATTTTATACTTTTTATTTTATTTTATTTATGTTTTGCTTGAAAAATAAAACTTGTTTGATTGTACTTATTTTTAAAAACACGAAAAATATCTTTTAGATGTTTTGAGTGTTTTTATAAATAACATTAATTTTTTTTTTAAAACAAAAAATAAAATCACATGAAAAACACTCTAAACAAACATATTTTCAAAAACAACATAAAAAAATAGAAAACAAAAAAGTAGAAAACAAAATTGATCCCAAATAGCCCCTAAAATACCATCAAATTTCAATTAATCTTGCAAAAATATATAATTTTATATGAAAAATAGAAGAGAATTTATTAAAATAAAAAGATATTCAACCAATAATACATATTAAACCTTTTTTTTATTCTAAGATAAATTTAGATTGTCTTACATTCATGATTAAATACCCTATAGTTATAATAATTTCTCTAAAACATCAAACATGAATTTGTTATAGGATGTTATTATGTATTCTCAGTCATTGTAATGAAATAAATTTTTGAAATAGAAATTAAGCTACTCTTAGAACCCCATGATATGCACCACATAAATATGTTCATGGTTTTCCCAATGTTTTGTAGAACTTGATGGCACATTGTCATTACCATCGACGCTACTGCTGCCAACTGAAGAATCCCTTGTAAAGAATAAAAACAATGGAATTTGAGTAAGTTCCCACACAAAATCAACCACTAACCCATCAATATTAAGCTCAGTGTTCCCTCAACGTTGGTCCTTAGTATCTACCATGAAAAATGTCGCACCATCTATTATCAACTTCATCTGTGTTTCGACTTCTTCGTTAAAGCTTATCACAATACTATGTGATTCAAAATTGGATATGAAGTGAGTACTCTTGATGGAAAAAACATTTTCCTGCTTCTCAACATGAAAAACTTCCCTATTCATCCTCGATGAAAGTGGTTGATCCAATGGTGATTTCATTTGAGGCTCGAAATGTTGTTCTGGCTGATGCTGTTCCTCATCTGTGCTGGAGTAACAATAACAAAGTTTACTAATTTTCTTCATTTTTGTTTAGATAGACCTAATTGTTCACTATATTTCTTGTCCTCAATGATATAAAAGAAGTTTAGATATATGTCAATTTATAGAGTTGAAGTATTCTAAAATATCAAACTCTTTTTTGTTAATTTTGGTTGAGACAGTTTTTGCATATAGATTGAACTCAAATAGTTATGAAAATATTTGAATCATTTAATGTTATGAATATGCTCTCCTACATCCCTAATAATGGAAAATGCATTACTGAAGTGGCTCACCCTAAGAGGATTTTGATTAAACAAAAGGATTTATATGGAAACTATGAATGGAAACTAAAGTTGGCTTTGATAAAACAAAAATGGAAAGGGAATGTTTCTGTGAATGCAACCAACACACTCACTTAATAACATTGAAAGCATTCCTATTGAAGCCCCATTCCTTCTTTGAAAAACCTACAGCTAACAATATCTAAATAGATTTTAGGGAAAAAAAACTCTATCTTATATGACTAGATAATCATTAATTTCTATTTAAATAAATAAAATTATTTTTATTAATAAAATGTATTGACAATTTTCTTTTCATAATAATAACATAATGATAAAACTCCTCAAGGATCCTAAAGGATAGGGTAAAAATAAGCCAAGCTTGAACGAGTTGATTGTTTGTGTTTGGCTCATTTAAAAATTTATTGTAAGCTCTGAAAATTCACGTTCAGCCTCTTGATGAATGAGAGTGTAAAAGTTTGCGTCAAATAAAATTTTTGAAAGGCAGATAAAATTTTTTTATTTTTATTTATGGATTGGGCACTACCCAGAGATTTTGCCCTCATTTTGTGAAAACTTTATATCTAGTTTCAGGTTCACTATAAGAACAAACACGTATAGTTAATTACCCCTCCCAAGAGTGAGAGTGAACTTTCGATTAAGGCTAGTCATGAAATCACCAATTGCTTAGTGATTAGTATTAATAGGTGGAATATTAATTATTTATGAAATTTATTATTTATTAATTTAAAGCAGATGACTAATGGAATGATGACGTGCCCGATCAAGATCTCATAGTTTTATCATCTCAGGTTATCGTAGTCCCTAGTCTACTTAGTCAGAGGAGATAGTCGGTTCAACCTGATCGAAGAAATTTTATTAGCAATGATGGGTTGCATCGTTCAAAGTAATCTTTATAGACATGAGTTGATGTTTGTCTAAGGAGATATTCTTAAATCTACCTTAAATGACAAATGGCTTTATGCTTATCAAATATACATTATGATTCATAACTCAAAGGGCTGAGCCATTAGGGAAAATACGAGCTACAATCGTAACCGTAATATAGTGCAGTCATTAGGGGCCAAACCACCCGATCAGAGGACCATGATCGTAACCGCATTTTATGTAGTGTCATTTATGAGCAAGACCATGCGGATACAGGACACTGACGACATTCTTACTGGCATGAGATTATTTGAGTTTAATTATAATAATTTATTTAACTTGACATTAGCACTTTTGTGAGCTAGGATTTTTTTAATTTGTCATCCTCAATAATCGATAACGGATGAATGCATGGATTGTTTGCTTTTGATATTTAGGATAGTGAACTCCATTTTATTTGAATTTATATTTGATCAAAGTTTAATTTCATATTAATTCAATTTAAAATTCAAATAGTTTTTGATGAAAATATCCCCTCTTATTGAAATCTACAATCAACATGGTCATCATCGAGGTATATAAGCCTACTTGATAATTTAGCTTATTGTTCTAGATTATGTCAGCTCTATTAATTTAATAATAGAAGATCAGATCTAGATTTATATGTTGAGAACTTACATTTGAGATGATTGGATATTAATACCTTAAATATTTTAATAATAATGACCCATCCAGTTAATATTCTCAATTAACACAGCCATTATTAGGGTAGATCTTATTAACTATGCTTAATAAAAGATTGGCTATACTATGTTTGAAACCGATCTTGTCACTCTTATCTTTATATGAAAGAGGATCATATTGGTTGAATGAGATTTCCAAGGACTTAGATTAATATAAAATTTCAACATGTGCAGTATTTTCAGACCATATAATTGAGTATGTAACATATTGGTCGAAGCACATACAGACAATTTAAATTTATTTTATGTTAACATATGAAGCATCTTCAGACATTGAACTTAGGAAATTGTCACTGTGTTGAGACCCATGTAGGTGATTTAAAATATTATACAAAATTTGGAAAAATCAATTGGATTGAAGACTGTTTATATTTTATATAAGGATTCATCTCTTTCAAATGATTGCACAAACTCTGAAGCACTTGAATTGAGTGGTAGTTGACTCTATGATTTGTGCAAGATTAATATATTTGAAGCTCACTTAGAAGTTAAAACAACACATTTTGTGTACTAGCATCAATGTGGTATATATCCGGTGGCAATTGAATGCATTTTGGATTTATATGGTAATTTGAAATAGCATACCACAATTTGTATTTGCTTCTTTAGTAGTTGAACTTGAGAGATTCATAGCTATTTCTTGTGCTCATTAATAAGCCTTCAAATTCTTTATAGATTTCTAATGAATTCCTTGACCATCCTCAATTAATTGAAAATGAATTGTGGCTAAGCCCAATATTCATTTGAAAACTTCTTTGTATTCAATAATGAGCTGTTAAAATCAATATAATGCTTTATAGATTTATTTGGATTGCATTTATATTTGAAAGCTCTATGCAACAAGGTTAAATTAATATAACTCAGATTCATTTCAAATTCCATAGATCCATTTGAGTGGAGTCTCTCTTTCTTTATTTGAAATATAATCTTTAAATTCATTTTAAATTTATTTGTAAGCCACGAAGTCTCCTTCAAATTTGTTCTCATTTGCAATCCCAAATTTAATGACGTATTTATTAAATTTTGATACTTTCAATGGTAATATTCATCCTATTTGAGTTTTTGTATAAATGTAGAATTCAAATAAAATTTTGGCAAAGATTTAATTTTAGTTTATGCTATGTTTCGTAATTTTTAGAAGAAACACTCTTCTTCCTTACTATACATCCAAGATAGACGGATAGAGGATTTTTCATCTCACACTGGAACCAAGTTTGATGATGGAGGTCTACAAATTTCAAGATTTAGTGTATAAGTGCTAAAAAATAAGCCATGGCGTTGTATTGTGGAGATTTTGATCTTACAATCAAAAGTCGGATGGTCAAGGGACACATGGTCAAGTTTTGAGAGCTTAGCCAAGATTGTATCGCACCTGGCTAAGGACGCAAGTGTTAAAGGTATAAGTTCCCAAGGCTTGGCGCCTTGTTTCTAATGATTAGTGCCTTGGAGTCACGAAGTGGGAGATTCAATTCTTGGGTTGGTTTCTTATAAAATTTGTTAATTTCTATAAAATTTGGAAGTCTAACACCTTAGAAGTGCTAGATTCCATAAAT
Organism: Cymbidium sinense; assembly: GCA_021442155.1. NCBI lineage: Eukaryota > Viridiplantae > Streptophyta > Magnoliopsida > Asparagales > Orchidaceae > Cymbidium > Cymbidium sinense. The sequence goes on along the minus strand of CM038225.1, from coordinate 47,950,189 downwards.
TTTTGGTGCAAAGAGCACCCTTCTCCTTTGTTTTGGGCCTAAGATCGACGAAGAGATATTTTTTTTCTCACACTTGAATCAAGTTCAACGATAGTGGCCTTTAGATTTCAAAATTCTTAAATTTTTGATAGAGTTTGAATATTAGAATGCCTAAAATATAAATTATCACTTCTCCTCCCTGGATCCAAGTAGGTCGTCTATTCGTTGTTGAATCGGGTTCGTTCACCGGTTGACCCAAACTCAACCCATTTATTAAACGGGTCAAAAACCTCAACCCGAATCCGACCTACCTTCAACTCGATTGACTCGAACATGATCCGATTGAGCTATTTATATATACGTTCTACATCAAAATAAGGTCAAAATCAAGTCAAAATCAAGTCAATTTTAAGTTCATGGATAAAACCGAATAATTTCAGTTATCAATCTCGAGTCAATTTTGGGTTGGAAGGTCAATTTTGAGTTGAAGAGCCAACCCAAACTTGACCTGAACTATTAAACTGGTCAATTTTTCATCAACCCGACCCAAAAATTTATTTGTCGACCAATCGATTTTAAAGTCGTGTCGGTCATTACGTTAGATCAATTTTTGACACTCCTAAATCCAAAATTGACAGTAGGAGGATTTTTATCTTGCACCAAAATCATGTTTGACTACGAAGGTCTCATTCCCACCATGCTAAGAAAAATGTGTACATAAAAATAAGTAATTTATAAAGTTTTCCTTCCACATCAAGAAAAATGTGTACGGGTACTTAAAATTATATGTATTTTACCTCCGACATTTAATTCGAGGCAACAATGATATTGATAAGAATTTGCAAAATGATTAGACAATGATTTAAATTAGGTGTGTGCATTATTTGGTTTTAACCAAAAAACTAAACCGTGAGTAATTTGGTTCGGTTTTGAACTTAATAATTTGGATTTTGGTTTTAATTAATAAAAACTTTGGTTTTTAGTTTTTGGATCGGTTTGTTAAATAAAATTTTGAATAGAACCAAATATACCAAATTAATTATATGATATATGGTATTATTAATTTATATATTATAAGTTTATAATAAGAATTATAAATATAGAGTACTATTGCTTATTTATTATACAATAAAATATTATGCAAATAATTTTTAAATATAGCAAATTTCGATTTAACCAAAATCAAATTAAAATAATCGAACCAAATTTTTATTCAATTTATTTAATTTTATATTTTATTTAATCGATTTGATTCAATATTTTTAAAAATCTAAAATCAATTAATTTTAAAAATTTATCAATCAATTCATCCAAATCAATCAAATGCATACTCCTAATTTAAATAGATTTTATCCGTGTTACTCTGCTATGTTATAGTAGCGGTGCTATAGTGCGGACACTATAGTGCTGGTGCTACAGTACTAGTGGGATTTGGCAGTTTGGCTGTGGGAAGAGATGTTCGGCTTGGTTTGGATGTGCGTGCGACGGGAGGAACGCTGCTTCTGATCTTTGGCTTGGAGAAGAATAATATTAGAGAGAGGAAATAAGGAGAGAGAGAGAGAGAGAGAATAGGGAGGGAGAGAGATAGCGGGATCCCATTTTTGGAATTTCTTAAATTAGAAATTTTAAGATATTAATTTGTTTAAATTGAGGCAATTAGTTATTTCAAATTGAATTAGAAGATTAAATACCTTAAATGTAGCTTAATTAATTTCAAATCAAATTTGATCGGGATTTTCAAATTTTCATAATGGAATTAATTCCCTAATTAGTTGCATATTATTTGTAAATAAATTTTGCATTTCTTATAAGATAATTATGTGCCAAAATTATTTTTAATCAAATCAAAATTGATATTTTGATTTTATGTGATCTAATCACATCGAAAATCATGTGAGCTTGCTGAAATTAAATCTATAAAATATGAATATCATTTCTAGGAAAATCCAACATTCAATGCATTCATAATTCATTTTGGAGGAATAATGGTGTCAATTGATGTGAATTCTCGTGACCGAAGATACCATTTGCTCTACATTTTGCTGAATTGATCACGAAAGGTCTCGTTTAATAGACTTCTCCGTTTCGACGCCAACAATACAATATGTTTTGTGAAAGGAGCTCATTTGGATAGCATCGACTCCGATATGCATAAAATCACTTATGCAATTGATTTTTCCATTGTTGGACGTCAATTGATTGATGTGACAAGTCAATTATAGTTAATTTTGATGTTCGAGACACATTGACAGTCAATTTTACGATCATAGGACATCTAGATTGGTTTTTGTTGCAATCGAGATGTTGCAACTCTAATTTGCTTGATATTGCTTTCGATCTCTATTGATTTCAGCATATTTGCTCAATTAAGCTTATGAAATTTATTTATAGATCAACATTTATTTTTTCGAACTATTAGGAAATATGCTATTTGTGTTTAGGTCAAATTGATCATAACGAGCTTGTTCAGCTATAAGTCTGAATTAGCTCGAATTATTAAGATTTCATAATGCACATCATTCTAGCCTAGTGACTGAGAGCATAGGTTTTAAACTAAGAGATTTTGGATTCAAAGCTTTAAATATGCGATGTGTGAATATGTTTACAATTAAATTTGCTCAAATATCTAAAAAATATTAATAAATTTTAAATGTTGTTATAAATTTTATTTAATTAGAACCACAGTAAGCACTTAAATTATTTTAAAAAATGCAAAATAATTATTTGATTAAATATGAGTTATCTAATAAGTCGAATACAAACTGTTGATGAAGGACAAGATTTATTAACAGCTTTACATCAGGACGTGATGATGACCTTGCTCGAGATTTGTTGCGAATGATTTATAAAATTGCACGGTTATAAAACCTTCATGATTTCTATGAGAAAAACTGTGTGAGGATTTCAGACATAATTTATTTCAACATCAGCTTGATAGCTATTGAATTTGTTTTGAGATTAATATTGTATAGAAGAAGCTATTTTATATTAATTTTAATACAAATCTAATAATTAGTTTTTAAAATCATCAAGATACAATTTGTATCAAGAAATCTTGAAACAATTTTTTCTCATTTTTATAAAAAAGAAACTTTTAACGATAAGCTCTGAAAAATAAATGTTAAATAAGAGATGAAAGTTTTAAACAAGACCAATGTTCTTTCATAACTAGTGCTTTTCAGAAAATCAGTGGTAGAGAGTGAAAGTTTATTTACAAGTCCAAAGACACAGGTAATTAAAGAAATAACAAGAGACACTCCAAAATTTTAAAGTAAAAATCAAAAGAGGGGAAAAATCACTTGTAAAAAAAAGACTATGTATCTGTTGAAAGTCTGATAACAGAAAGGACCAGATAGAGAAGAGACAACTATGTAACGATGATCGTTGTAATTGCATCGATGGTGGAGACGCGTAGAACTTGAATGCATATTAGTGACGATAGGGTGATTGACAACCGTCGAGTGACATTGTGCTTAGAGGATTTTCAAGCTTTAGAGCTCTCTCCCTCACACTTGCTTTTCCTTCTTCCTCGCCGGACTCTTCCTTTTCTTCCTTGCTTCTTCCTCTTCTTCTTCCTGCTTCTTGCTCTTCCTCTTCTTCCTTGCTCGCTCTTCCTCTTCTTCACTTCCCCTCTTAGAAATGAAGGCTATTTATAGAGGAGGCATTCTTGTAATTTCATGTAAAGCTCTACTTCTCGATCGGATGGCTCAAGATGATTCCTTGATCATTTGATGTATTTTGAACATTTGGATGCCCAAATGAAGTCAATTATGAGATCTTAGGCTTAGATCCGCTCAGACGCCGATTTGACTATAAACACTCCATATTTGAGAGCTTTTGGGATTTAATTTATGTCCCAAAGATTCCAAATGATATTTTAAGCTTGATCTTGATCGGTTTTGACTCAAAATCATATCGCTTTCGACATCAAGATTTGTGCTTTGACTAGTGGTATTTTGAGAGCCATATCAACTAGTAAAATTTTATAAAAGAAAATTTCAAAACATACTGAATATTTGATTGTATGTGCATATAATACAAAAAAATTAGAGAATTATACTCACTATTTCATTTTATGGAGAAATATGCTCAAATATTGACTTTGCTCTAAAAAAACCCATATTTTATGAAAAAAAAATTATTTAAATCAACAATAATTTGAAAAAGAGCCGAATAAGAATTAATGTAAGTTCAAATAAGATGGAGACTATATCCTAGAAAATTTTAAAATATATTCAAACTCTGCTTGAATTTTATTTCAACATTCATTCCAAAATAAGTTTGAACCCTCATTTGAAGATAGGTTTGAATAATAATTGAATAAGGTTCAAATAAATTAAACTACAATCATTGTCGATTATAATAAATATAATACATCAGATATAGAAATAACAATGAATCAACCAATATTCAAAATATTTTAAGAGTTATAATTAATCTTAGTATTTACACTATTTTTATGATAATATGACTTAACATATCAATTCAAATCAATAGATAAGCTTCGAGTCTAACTTAAATTTGACTTAATCCAAATAGCCATGAGCCAAATCTAACCCATTTATTAAACAGATTGAAAACCTCATCTTGGCTGAACATGACCCAACTTCAATTAGATTAACCCGAATATATTAGGCTAACTCATTTGATCATCCATTTTAAGTCTAATTTCAGCTAAACTATAGTCAAAATGAGTCAAATTTAGATTTACAAGTAAAATTCAAGTCAATCTAGAGTTGGCAAATCAAAACTAGATCAAATTTGAATTTGCAAGTTAAAATTGAGTCAATTTTGGGCTGACGAGTTAAATTGAGCCCAACTCAAAAAAGTTAACCAAGACAAACTCTTAGAGTCAAACCAACTCAAAAGTTATTCGGGTCAACTCAAATCCGGATCTTTTAGGTCAAATCCACGTCGAATTGCTATGTCGGGTCAATTATTGATATCCCTAAATTAGAAAATCTAAACACATTTAATCATTACAATAGTTTAGTCACTGAATATTTGAATATAATTAAAATATGCTCAAGCAGGGTTTAAATAATATTTTAATATAATATGGACAAGATTTGAAATGATTTAAGCTATGCTAAAATATGATTTTAGACATATTCAATTTGAAGTACACAAAATAGTATAGAATCTAATAGATAAACACATCATAATGACAAGCATTATAGTATCACATAATATCTATAAAACATAGTGCCAATCACAACATTAAATTAAAGTAATTATGAGATGAGTACAATCAAAATAGCTATAGTATAGAAGATAAAAAACTTTGATAAAATTGAATGAAATCACAACATTTACAATACAACATGGTTGAGCTATCATTCCAATGTCTCAAATGAGTATTCCAAACTTATTTTACTAATAAAAGCAATCTACCTGCATCTATATCAAAATTTTCTTTAATGTGCTATCAAAAGAAATTTATAGGAAGATGCACATTGGTGTATGTGTATTGCTGATGATATTCTTTTTGGTGATATGACTAGAGAGGAAGTTCAAGAGAAACTTAGGTTTTGGAGGTCAATCTTAGAATCTAAAGGCTTTCATTTAAGTAGATCTAAAACCAAATATATGGGGTATAATTTTAGTCATAAAAAATCTAGTTGTGGGATTGTGATATTGGGTGTCAAGTGATTAAAAAGAGTGAACGTTTTAGATATATCGGGTTGATTGTTTAAAATGATGGTGAAATATGGAACTGTTATTAGTATAATTCAAGTTGGATGGTTGAAGTGGAGGAATACATCTAGCCTACTGTGTGATAGAAAAGTACCACTTAGGTTTAAAAAAATTTATAAGATGGTGATAAAATCTGCAATGATTTATGGAGCAGGATGTTGGCCAATGAAATAGAAGCATCAAATTAATTTATGTGCTGTAGAGATGAGGATGCTCAAGTGGAGTATTTACACTTAGAGACAAAATTTGAAATGTATATATATAATTGAAAAGGTTGAAGTAGCTCCAGTGGCAAATAAAATTGGAGAGAGTTGCTTTAGATGTGTGATCACATAAAACATCGACCATCTTATAGCCTAATTAAAAGAGAAGATATATTAGATTGGACCTATGTTAAGAAAGCTAGAGGTAGACCTAAGAAGATTTGGTTAGATAATATAACAAATGATCTTATTTTATTATAATTAAATGAGAATTTGATGCTTAATAGCAGTAATAATAAGAAGGATTCATGCACCTAACCCAATGTAGCGGATAAAGGCTTGTTATTATTGTTGTCCTCATAGTCATTATCAAAAGAAATTATGAAAATCATTACTAACAAAGAAACACTTAGTGCTAGAAATACAAAGTAGTAAAGTACCATCATTTTACTCAATCTTAATGATATAGTTTTACCTGAAAAAAATAAGATAAATGATTGAAATAGAAGGATATTTGAGCTAACGAAAATTTTAAATTAATTTTTTGTTTTGAAAAAAATTTAGATAATTTTATATTTATGATCAAATATCATTCAATTATAATTAATTCTATTAAACTTTAAACATAAGCTACCACAGGATCTTATTATATAATCTCATACTTGATTACAAAATTTAAAAAATATATAGAAAGTAAGCTACTCTTGAGCTCTAAATAATTCCAACAAATAAACATGCACATGATGCTTCTAATGCAATACATAACATTTAGCCTTGCCATCTTTGTCATCTTCATGGATGCTAATGAGAGCAACCCTTATTTTGAATCGAAAACTCTCTTACTTAAAATGAAAATTTCTCTAAAATTCGAATCAGATACCATAAAAGTCAACCATTACCCCATTTTCTGTTGAACTCGGTGTGGCATCCACATTGAAAATCATCTCAACCTTTATCAACTTAATCTCCTATTCCTCCCTCTTTATCTAAGCTTTTCACATCGCCATTTAAGTCAAAATCAGGTAAGACAGGCAGGCCTCCGTGACAGGGAAAGTATATTTATACTTCATGACACATAATGTTTCACGATTTGAGAGTCTCCGCAATTGGAATCAGGGCATCCAAAGCCTATCTTGAATCCTAAGTTTGATTTAGAATATCTTTATCCACATTGGTGTAGGAGTTGCAGCAACAAATTCTGGTGATACTGTTAATGGTGATTGTAAAGAAGAGTTAACTTCTTATAATTATTTTTTCTCATACATAAATTGAAAGAGACATAAATATTAATTTAAAGAAATGGAGTTTGCTTCAAAAATACAATTTTGATTCTTATAAAATTTTTAGGGAGACAAAATGTTAGTTTATATAGATATTGAACTCAGAAAAGTATAAAAAGGACATAAGCATTCAGTGTTTTCTCCTCCGTTCTTTCATTCCCAAGAAGTGCGCATTGCTTAAGTGTCGCCCCTCAAAAGGGAATTGAGGAAACAATTTGTGAGCAGGTGTGAATGGAAACCAAATTGGCTTTGAAAAAATAGAGATGGAATATAAATGTTTCTCTAAAAAACTGAAGTCAGAAATCTAACTCATGCACCAAATTATTTCATGAACCCCGTTCAGCTCCTTCTCCTATTTCTGAAAATCTGCCTTAGCAATGTTGCCCCTTGCCCCTGCAAGAAAATATATTTTTTCTTATTGCTTAGTAATTTTTTATCGTCCTTCGTACTTAACCTTTCTTCTCTCATTTTCGAGGGAAATCTATGTTTAAGGTAGAGTTTTCCTTAATGCAGTTTTCGACCATCATTGAGCTATGTATGCATTATAAAAAAAGAGAACCTAAGGATTCTTGTTTTGATTTATATGAAGATTAATAAAATTTTACTGGAGACAACCAAATCATCGCCTGGAGCAAAGGAGGAGTAGAATAAGTTCCGTTTGTCAGTGCAATTCAGTTGTGTGAAAGAGAACGCACTGAATCATAATATATTTCATCTCTCATTTTCTTAGTTATAAGTGTTTAAATTCACGGTATGCTGATTTCTCCAATTTATATGGCTTCAAAGAATTAGCTTGACTTGTTTATGTTAAGTCATCTTTTTTTTTCTTAATCTTCATTTATGTTAAGAGCAAAGGGAATTTAATTACAGACTCACATACTATATTATATATATATATATATATATATATATATATATATATATATATATATGTATATATATATATGTATATATATATATGTATATATATATATATATATATATATATGTATGTGTGTGTATATATGTATATATGTATATATATATGTATATGTATACATGTATATGTATGTATATATGTATATATGTATATGTATATATGTATATATATGTATATATATATATATATATATATGTATATATGTATATATATATATATTATATATATATATATTATAATGTAAATCAGGAGAGTGAAAGTTTATTTTAGCTTTGTTGTGAAGTCCAGACACACATAATTAAAGAGAACAAGAGACACCTGCAATTTTACGTGGAAAACCTCAAAAGAGGGAAAACCACTGGCACCCAAAAAAGCTTCCACTATGTATGTCAGAGTACAAAGTCTTCCGATACAAGTGTGAATTACATATGAGGGAGGAAAACATATGTAACAATCAAGTTGTAATACTTGAGTTTGAGTGGTCAATTATACTCATTACGGTGATGGTGGTTGATGACCAGGGGTGCGACCTGCTTGAGGGTCTTCAAGCTTGAGCTTTCTTCCTCCTTGCTGCTTTTCCTCTTCTTGCTCGCTCTTCCTCTTCTTCCTCTGACTCCTCTTCTTCCTTGGGTTCCTCCTCTTCTTCCTTGGTTCCTCCTCTTCTTCCTTGCTTGGACTCTTCCTCTTCTTCCTTGCTTCTGCACCTCCTCTTCTTCACTTATTTCAGCCTCTTCTTCTTCACTTGCCTCCTCTTCTTCTTCACTTGGCCCTCCTTGTGAGGAATGGCTATTTATAGATGGGAGGAGGGCATTCTTGTAAATTCAGGCCCGTACCACCCCTCGATCGACGGGATGATTCCTTCATCTTTAATGTATTTTGACCATTTGGATGCCCAAATAAAGTCAATTATGAGATCTTAGGCTCGTTAGATCCGGCTAGACGCTCGATTTGACTATATAAACTATATTTGAGAGTTGTTTTGGGATTTAATTGATGTCCCAAAGATTCCAATGATATTTTAAGTGCTTGATCTCGATCAGTTTTGACTCAAAATCATATCGCTTTCAACGTCAAGATTTGTGCTTTGACTAGTGGTATTTTGAGAGTCATATCATATATATATATATATATATCTCAAACTGAAAATTTTATTGTTTGAAAGCTTAAACTCCCACTAATATGCTAAGATGGATTGCTAGCAAAGTCTTTTTAGATTTATTGTGGTGTTTATTTTTGATATGTATATGGGGGACATCACGCAAATCTGATGGTGTACTTTGAGGTGATCGGGTATGATATCAAGAAATGGTGCATTATCTCAGAAGATAGAAATCACCACCTTATAATGGACCTAATCACCTAATAAGGACTCCTAAGTCATGATGGGTCTTCGAATATACCTAAGATTTTTTTCCTACTTTATATGGATGAATAAAGTAGGGTTTATGTTAAACAAGGTTCTAAAGTTCTATATGGGAGCAATCTCCTATATTTACATCCCAATAAAGGTAAATTCTTTAAGAATACTCTCGATTAAAGTAGGTAATTATTATCTCCAAAGATTTCAACGATAAGACTATCAATAAATTAGTTATATTGGAAAATAAAATGGGATAGATCAAAAGGAGAGAGACTTATTATCGAAATTAAAGGAGATGAGTAGGGAATGCTCATGATACAAGGAAATCTAGTGAAGTGAGAGACTCAAGATTAGGCTTTATAGGAAAAAATAAATATTTTTCCTAACTTAATAAGTTAAATTAAAATTAAACAACTCATAATCTTACCTAAAGCTTAGGATTAAAATCAAGATAAAAGAATTAGCAACCCCTTAGCTGGACGAGTATTTCTTTATAATATCATGCACAAATACATCTTATTTCACTCTTGATTGGAGGGCTTCCATCTTTGCCACAGAACCCAGCTTCACCTTTGAGGGCCATAGTGGAAACTCACCTCCTAAACTTCTAGCTGATTTTGGCCAACAATCTACTTTCTCATGCATTGGTCATAAAAATCCTATTAGCCTGAGTCATTAGAAATTGGAATGAATGTTATGGGGGATTAAGATGAATATTGGTCATAAGATTATATCTTATTTGATTGTCCAAAAATAAAAATAAAATGAAATTTTAATTTTATTAAATTTAGGTCATTTGAAGCATGTCCCTTTATATGATCTAGAGTGAGTTTAAGCCTCTTTCTAAATAAAAATAGCCTAGCTATCTTGCTTAAACATATGACTTTCCTACATGTATTTAAAATCATAGGAGGAGTTAGTTGGTGGCCACCCCCAGGCGATTGTAAATCCAAGCTATCGGGTGGTTTGTCCTCTCTTATGGAGTTAAACCAATTACCAATTTTTTCCTTAGATTTAGGTTGTGCTTCCGGTCCTCATCGAAGCTACCTAGATTTAGGTTCTGAGGTTGCTTTTCCCTTTGTGGGCCATAAGCATATTTTCTCACCTCTTAGGCATTTCCTTAATCTTGTGTTAAGGAATCTTAAGTCCTACATTTCTAATGAAAAATGCAACTCAAATAAATTAAATCAATTTCTAAAATGTAAAGCCTAATTTTAGGATAGTTTGAGATGCTCGCTAGGTTTCCTAGCATCATGATCATCTCCTACTTATTTCCATTTTGGCATCGATAATAACTCCCTCTTTTGATCAATCTCATTTGATCTTCAAATACAAAATAATTGATTGATAGTCCTTCCTATTGAAATCTTCAAAAACAACGATCGTTTATTTTAATCGAGAGTTTTCCTAAAGGATCCTGTTCTTTAGGATGTAATTAACTATGGGGGCTTGCCCCTATAGGGAACTTAATGAACCCGATTTAAAATAAATCATGCTTTACTTTTTCATGTAAAGTAGGGGAAGAATCTCTAGTACATATGCAAACCCATTGTCCTTAGGAGTCCTTATTGAGGTGATTGGTTCCATTAAAGGGTAGTGACTTCTATCTTTAAAGATAGTACACTGTACCTTGATAACATACCCGATCACTTGAATAAGTACATCTGTAGATCTGCGTGGCATTTTACTAAGACAAATTTTTATAAGGGTTCCTCTTTCTTTTCACCCCACAGATTTGAAAGGCATCTCCCTTATAAATCTAACGCACAAGAATAACACGTCGGTGCAGTCAGGTACTGCCGTATAACCCGAAAAGAGAAATGGGTAGCCGAGCTCTACCCTTATACAACCCAGTATATGGAATAATAATTATAATTATACAAATGACTAAATGCTATAGGGGTCTTCATTCTTCAAATCTCCTTCGTTTGCTCATTTGGTTTGCTTCTTTTGATTTAGTAGGCTTCAAGGCATCACATGATACCCCAGGATCAAACCTTCTAGCCAATATTCATCCTTAACCCCCATAACACTAATCTTAATTCCTAATGTAAAATTATATCAAAAATAGGAAAAGTAAATCTAATTATACCTACAAAATAAGTATTAGCTAAACATATCATATAACCCAAGCCGTTATATGGATAATTTGGACTTAGCACCCTGCACATGAGTAACCAAGCCCACGTGTCCTAATTTAGATTATGCTTAAGGGTTAAGCAACCTGCAAAAGAGAGTATTTATATTTATTTTAAGCACCCCTTAAGCATAATCCCCTACAAAAAACATGCTTAAGCTAATCACAACCTAACATATAGTCGACGAAGCCTACACCCTAACATCCAGTCTAAAATAATGCATCATAAAATAAGACATCCATCATACCATGCACCGCCATAACATAAAGCTAGAAGTGGTGACTTAATTCTAAAGTGTGTGTATTATGGCTTGTGTGGTATGCCTTAACTAAGCTTTGTTAGAATTTTCTAGGTATCTAAGGGTGTTTAATCATAAGAAGTTGATTTCACTTTAAATGATTTAGTTAATTTGGGAATTTTTACTTAATGTTTTATTTTGTTCCACTTGACTTACTCTTAACAACTAAGTGTTATAAAGAGAAAAAAAGAGATGATTACTCTCTTTTATCCCTATCTTAAGTCACTTCTAAAGCATATTAATTAAATGAATTCTTTTTATTGAATGACTTATTACATATTTTTAATTAATCCAAGGTTTAGGTTCACTTTAAATAATCTCATTCAATAAGAAAGGCATCTTAAGATTAATTAGAATTAATTACTATCACATAGCACATATTTATTCATTTCTTTCCACCATATGTAGCACGCATATGACGAAGTCCTAAACATATCTATACATGTAATATGTGTTGGGACACTTAAATGATGAATATGAGCATGTACATTTAAAGTTTATATTTTCCTTTTGATTGAATTATTTTTATCATATTAATTTAAAGCACTATCTAAATTCTTATGCAAAAGTACATAGGAATGAAGTTAAACAGGTACGTATCATTATTAATTAGGGAAGCGAGGTAATCAAATGACCTCCTTGTGGCTAGCTAAAGCCTCCTATTCCCGGGATGTCTAGACTAAATATCATTTGCATTCAAACACATGTAAGTTTGCATACACGAATGTAAGAAATAGAGATTTTAATCACATGCTTAATTAATTCTATCACTTAAACAATGGCAAATGCATGTGTTTTAGTAAAAGAAAGAGGGGTTTTGACTCCATAATTAAGTACACACACACATATATATATATAAGAGACATAAGCTAGTAGATGTCATTGTTAACCAGGGAAGTGAGGTAAACAAATGACCTCCTTGGAGCTACTTAAAGTCTCGTATTCTCAGGATGTCTAGACAAAATAATCGCTTTTCTCAAATACAAATCAATGTATATATAACTAAAGGAGAGCAAAACCATGCAAAAGTTGTACTTTTATTTGATTGAAAAAGTTTATGCACATGGAGTAAAGTCTTATTTAAATTCTAATATTGAAATATGTAAGAATGAAATCAATTGGAGTATGTGTCATTGTTAAACCTGGAAAGTGAGGTAATCAAATGACCTCCTTGGGGCTAGCTAAAGTCTCGTATTCCTGGGATGTCTAGACTAAATTCCCATTCATATTCTTACTTACATAAATCAATATATGAATGAAAGAAAAAAAAACTTTACTTCATACACTTAAGCTATAATCATTTGCATTTCCTATGTATTTATAACTAGCATCCATAGCATATGTAATCATTTATTTATAAGATTTGGAAAATAGATTTGGATTTAATAATGATAATAGCCACACATAAATTAATTTGAATCAACACATGCAAGCTTGACATAAAGGAAATCATTTATTTTTAATTAATTTTAAAAGAAATGAATGCATGAGTCAAGTGGCATACAACATTTTAATATTATTGGAAAGAAATAAAGAGACACAAGCATGTAATTTCATTCAATCCAACTAATTCCTAAGAACAATCATATTAAATAAGCTTATTTAAAATAAACCAAAGTTTCTTAATGTCACTTTTGATTTTATGTTTAACTTGATTTAAGATATGTGAGAAAGATTTGCTAATCCTAATCCCATTCCCCATATGTGAGTTAATTTGGTTTAATAAGAAGAAATTAGATTGATTTTATGGATTAATTAAGTTAAGCATGGATTAAATTAAAGAATTAAACCTGTACCTATGTTATCTTAAGGTAATTGATTAAATGATTATGAGCTAATGTAATATAAAAATAATTTGAAAACTAAATAGCAATGCTCTTATGAAATGAAAAGGGCCTAATACAATTAGCTCATAATCATTTATTAATTAAGCTTAACGAATTATTTTAATTACTTTAATGATTTTCTCACACATGTAAGCTAATCATAATTTCGTTAAACCTCTTTAGGTTCTTGAACACCTAAAGCTCTACCCAAGATTAATTAAGGGAAATCAGAATTTTAATTAGGTTTTTAATTTAATTAAATGATTAATCCATTAATTCATTTCTCTTTAATTAGTTATCAAAGTTAATTGATTATCTTTTCAAATGAGATGGGCTTAAGGGAAAAGGTAGGGAAAGATGTCTCAACCTAATTCCATAAGCCACCCACTTGAACAAGCATGATTTAATGTGATTTGAGTTTTAACTTAGCTAATTAAGTCATTAATTAAGTAATTAATCATTAATTAGCATTTTGGTTGAAAAGAGAAGGAAACTTAGGGAAATTATTAGGAGGGATGCCCCAATCTAATTCCCTAAGCCCCCTTACTATTTAACAGTGATTAGGGAGTCCAAATAATTAATTAATTACTGTTCATATACTTAATTATCCCTTAATAAAGTTAAGAAGATAATTAGGGCTTAACTAATCAATCCTCCAAATTTAAGAAATAATAAATCTCAAGAAAATTAGAGGAAGTAGAGATCATCCTCTCAAATAATCTCAAAAATTTTGGGATCAATCACTTAAATGATTAGAGAGTAATTAAGCTAATTAAGTTTTAATTAAACCTTAATTAAGCTTTATTTACTATTCAAAACTAATTGAAAATATTTTTATTAAATCCTCCTCTAAAATACCTTTAAAATGAGTTATTATTTATATTTTTTGGATTTTTTATAATTAGTTATGAATTATGGAAGTTTCAACCTTAAAATAAAATTAATTAGACTTAAGTAAGCATAATCCTGTTGGTGCCACATGGCGCGCTGATGTAGCGCACTTTCCAGGTGATACCAAGGGATTGGCTATTTTAAGTTATCACATTGACATGCTGAGTCAGCCGACGGTGGACACAGCATCGATCTCTGCCGTCCGATCTCGGATCAGCCGGCACAGATCAAACTTGCGATGTAAAGGGGAGAAAATAGACGAATCTAACGTGATCTTATCAGAGCCATCCACTCCAAACACATGGAACTGATGGCCCGTGATCCTCCTTCCCGCGAGCGACGAATGACGAAGCCCATCCACGATGGATCGCTAGATTCGAGCTCACCCAAGCTCGAATCCACTCCAAACTCAACCCTCACCTTCACACGAAAGATCCACAAGGATCCAATGACTAGGATGAGCTCATATGTAAGTTATCATCGAAAATGATCAACCACACTTAAGATATAGATCAATTTTTATAGAAATACCTCACCGGATCTAAGACCCGCGGCTCGCACGCTTAAGGAAGCTTTGTCTAGTTGAGATGAAGCCATATTGAGCAGCAATTGAGTTTGTTCCAAGTGGACTGCTCGGTTGGTCAAGAATGGTATTTTGGAGCTTCGGCCTTGATTGAACTCCTTACTCTGATGGATTTGGAACTTGGGGGAAGCTTCAGGTAGCCTCGACGAGGTATGGAGATGGTGTAGGAATGAGTAATTGATCTTTGGTGGTGAATTAGGGGAGCTTGGACCGAAGATGGCCTCCCTTATTTTGTTTATGCATGGGAAGAGGGAATTCCAAAGGTGGGAAGCTTGGGATCTCTCTAGAACTCACGTGAAATTGTGTTAGGAAGCTCACATAAAGTGAATTGATGCAAATCTCATTCGAATTGAGGGGGTATACCCCTTGATTTGCTGAGTTTGATTGACAGGATGCCTTCCCATTTTTTGATCGGCCAGCCACCGTCAGAGCACTAGAGAGGTCTCAATTGGGTCCACGTGGCTCGATTGGGTTGGAGGAACTCATGGGAGGTGGCTCAAGGTCTGATGTGGGGAGATCTCCTTGGCTTGATCCCTTGGGTGTTCAGCTTGTATGGGAGGTGAGTTGGCTTACCTCCCTTTGGTCCCTAGCAAGTCCTACTCCCTCTAAGGTGGGCTAGGAGGCTAAGGAATCCCTCATTTGGAAGTTGGATGGCTCGCAAGGTGAAAGGAGGGTAGACTTTGCCATATTTGGTAAAATTCCACATGGGGGAGAGGATCCATGGAGAATTTACATTGGGCTTGGTTCGAAATAGGTTTGGGTTAATTTTGGGCTAACCTAGGTTGAGTTTGGGTCAGGTTTGGTCAGCCACCAAAGTCCTATGGGTTAGTTTTATGGGTTTTGGTTTCATTTGGTCAAATGGGTTCACATGGGTTCATGTTGGGTTGGGTAGACCAATTGGTCAAATTGGGTCAAACCAAGGCTTGAGTTCTGTTCAAATGATGATTTGAGAGTTTTAATTCAAGTGGTTTCAATCAATTTGGCTTAGTTTTAATTTTGGCTCACTTGGATTCATATAGGTCAAATGGACTAAGTTGACCAATTTGACCAATTTGACCAAATTGAGTTGGGTTAGGTGTTAGTTCATGTTCAATTGGTCAATTAAAAATGATTGTAGGCTTTGTTTTGAATCAATTTGGATTTAATTTAGATTTTGGCCAATTTAAACCCTGTAGGTCAAGTTGGGCTAGGTTGGGTCAAGTTGACCAATTGATCAAATTAGGCTTAATTATGGCTTTGGCCAAGTTCAATAGTCAATTTGGAATGAACTTGAGCCATTGGTTGCAATCAATTTAGGTTAGATCATGATTTGAGCCATTTTGGCCTTTTAGGCCAATTTGGGTCAACTTGGGTCAAATGGCAAATTGGACTTGGTTTGACTCAATTGATGGTCAAGTCATGTTCAATCATTGATCATGAGTTGGTTTGAATCAATGGTTTCAATCAATTTGGTGTATTGGTGGGTTTTGGCTAGTTTAGGTTTTATTTGGGCTAAAGGTTAATTTGGTTTGACCCAATTCAGGGTGGTTGATCATCTTAAGGTGATTGTTAATCATGATATGACGCTTTGATGAGCTTGGTTCAATCTAATTTGAGTTGTATTAGAACTTAGCTCAAAAAGATTCTTTAGGCCATTTTGGGTAAAGTGGACCTAAATAGGTTAATTGGTTTGATTTTTGCTTGATTAAAGTTTAGTTGAACTTATATATGAGCCTAGGATTGAAATATATATCCAACTACAATCAATTTGGAGTCCAATGTATTTTGGCTCATTTGAAGTTTTTAAGCTAAAAGGGCTAACTTGGGCTTGACTTGAGTTTGCTTTGATGATTGTAAATTTTATTTATATTTGGATAGATGATTAATGGAATGATTAATTCAAGAGAAAATCCACTAATTTTGGCTTGATTTGGATAGGATTTGGTTAAGTTTAAGAAATTGGTTTAAAATGCTTAAATTGGATATTGGTTTGATTTTGGATTTGGTTTTGGCTATTTGGATTTAAATTTCATTTATATTTGGGAATATAAATGAAGATATAAATGATTCATTAGAAAATCATTTGAGTGTAGAGTGATTTGAAAGCAAATTTGACTAAGCTCATGGAGGTAGGTCAAAAGGGCTTAAGTAGGGAATTAATTTAGTTTGATTTAGTTTTGGCCATTAGGATCATGGCTTCATTTATATTTGTGAATATAAATGAATGAATAATTGATTCAAAAAGAAACCAATTGAATTTGGGTTGATTTGGGTTAAGATTTGATTAAGCTTATAGTAGGGCTTAAGAAGGGATTTGGCTTGGTTTAATTTAGTTTGATTTGGTTTTGGTCATTATAAGGTGGGTTTCATTTATAATTATGAGTATAAATGAAAAAGTAATTAGTTTATAAGGAAACCAATTGATTTTGGGATAATTTCGGTGGATATTTGGCTAAGTTTGTGAGAATGGGTCATATGGCATAGGAAGGAATTTTGGAACATTGGATATGATTTTAGAATTGAATCATTTGGAATTTGGTTTGGATTGGAATTTGATAAATGATTGAAAGATTGAATTGATCTTTTGAGATAATCAATTGAATTGGGATTGATTTGAATTTGGTTAAGGCTAGGTCCATATGGTTGAAATCAAAGGGCTTGGGAAGAATTTTAATTTTAGATTTGATTATGGGTTTCAATCATTTAGTTTGGAATTTAGATTTAGATTTGGTATTAGAGTTGAATTTGGGGTTTGGTTTGAGACGGTAAACATAGGTTAGGTTTATGCCATAGGATGGGCAAGTCTTCCTATATCCTTAAGGCACAATCTACCCCTATGGCTAACCCTTCTGAGTTTCTAGGCTTAGGTTAAGTGTTCACCTAATCCTTAGAAATGTCTTTAGACTAAGGAGCTCTTAATATCTATAAGATTTCTAGATCTATGATGAAGAAGTTGAGAACTCACTCCAAAAGTGAGGTCAACACCTCCTTAGAAGTCCATCTCTAAGGGTTGTGAGCTCACACACTCAAGTAGTCCATCACTTAGGAGGAAAGCACATAGAAGAATAGTAAAAAAAATTTAAGAATATGACTTTTATTCTAAATATAAGTGTCAAGCATTACAAGAGCCTCCCTATTTATAGGATTGAAAGAGATAGTTAAGAATACTCAAACCTAACTCCAAACTCAAATCTAACACCATCATAACTACACCTACCACCACCTACTACCAAACCTTCAACCATTATCAAACCTACCACTCACTACATACATACCCAAAATGTCATACCTACTACAATGAATCATGAGCCATGACATAAGAATATCCCAATACATATAAGCTCAAAACATATACAAAATATAAAATCCCAATAATACATAACCTAAATTATGAAAAAAAGGCTTAATACACAGATTTAAGCTTTATGATGATGACGTCGATGATGGTGATGACAACGCCCTACATCAGCACTCCCCAGCTTTAAAGGATTCTCCTCTGGAGAATGAAAATCCAAGTACTCTTATAATAATTGTGATTCCAATTGATGTAACTCATCAAATGTAAGCCATGAATCTTCAAGTGGAGAAAGACCTTTCCAATGAACAAGAAACCTTTGAGTGCCTCCATCAGATGTGATGATAATCTAGCCTTCTAAAATTTGATATGGATGATGTGATATTAAGCGACGAGATGGTAGAGGAGTTGATGATGAAGTATTAACCTGCATGTTAGTACTATTTATAGAGTGGATAGTATTCTCCATGGCTTGCCCATGGCACAACGTTAAATCTGATACAATGAATATTAGAGAAATCCCAGCATTCACTGGAAGATCTATTTCATAAGCATTATCATTTATCTTCCTTGCAACTTTATAACTACTAGATCTCTTGAGAGTTAATTTCTTAAGAGTTCCAGATAGAAATCTCTTTGGTCTAACTTTAACAAGTACCAAATCTCCCTCATTAAATTTTACATATCATCTATGTGTATCAACATTAGCTTTATATTTATCATAACTCATAGTAAGTTTTTGTTGAATTTCATGATGTAAATCATGCATGCTTTGTACAAATCAAGATGTAAATGCACTAGACCTATGTATTATAGGAAATTCAACAAGATCATTTGGTTTTCTTGGATCATAACCAATTACAATATGAAAAGGACTCATACTGGTTGACCTATTAATTGAACTGTTATAAGAAAACTCTACAGTAGGAAGAACTAGGTCTTAACAAGTAGTATGATCTGTCACTAGGCACCTAAGTAAATTTCATAAGCTTCTATTAACAACATCAGTTTGTCTATCTATTTGAGGGTGATAAGCTATAGAAAATAAGAGTTTTATGTCAAGTATTTTCCATAAGATTTTTCAAAAATTGCTCATAAACCTTACATCATGATCAGACACAATTCTCTAAGGAAGTCCATGTAAACAAATTTACTCGTGAAAGAAAATAGTCGCTATATGTGATGCATCTGATGTCAAATAACGTGGAATGAAGTGTGCAATTTTAGAAAATCAGTCAACAACTACTATGATAGAGTCAAAACATTGTACAGTGCGAGGTAATCCTAAAATGAAGTCCATACTAATATCTTCCAATGGTTTGTAGGGAATTGGGAGTGGTGTGTATAGACCAAAATTTTATTTTTCATTTTTTGCTATTTAGCAAGTATGACATTAGGCAATGATATGAGCAACATCTTTCTTAAGACTAGGCCAAAAGAATCAATCCTCCATCATGACTATTATCTTATCACAACCGAAATGACCAGAAATGCCTCCTGATTGAATTTTCTCAACAAGAAAATTTTGAAGTGATGAATCTGGGATACATAGTTGTGTGTCATGAAAGAGATAGCCATCTCATATTTGATAATCAGGACTATTAACCGAAACATCAAATTTCAAATATTCAAAAATTTATTAAAAATTTTTACAATAAGAATAATCATCTTTAACATTTTTGAATCTAGTAACCTTCACACTCATGGTATTTGATAAGGTACATATTTTACTTAGAGCATCTGCTACTTTGTTCCCAACACCAGATTTATGTTTAAGAACAAATGTATATTCTTGAAAAATTGAACCCATTTTGCATGATGAGAACTATGTTTATTTTTGGTGTTTAAATATTTAAGCACTTTTTGATCATAAATAAGTATAAATTCTTGTGAAAGAAGATAATGTCTCTAATAACTTAAAGTTTGGATGACAGCATAAAGCTCACGATAATAGGTGGAATATCATTGATGTGCTTCATTTAATTTTTCATTAAAGAAAGCAATATGATGACCTTCTTGTTTAAGAACACCTCCAATATTAACTCTAGAAGCATCACATGACACCTCAAATACTTTGTCAAATTTAGCAATTTCAATATTGGTGGACTCATTAAAAGTTCTTTCATTTTAGAGAAGGCATCTACGGCTGCCTTTGTCCAAACAAAGTCTCATTTTTTAATACATTGAGTTATTTGGGCCATAATAGTACTAAATCCATGAATAAACCTTCGATAAAATTTGGCTAACCCATGAAAACTACGTACATCATAAATTATGGTTGGGGTAAGCCACTCTTGAATAGCCCTAATTTTTTCAGGATCGACAGAGATGCCATCATAAGAAATAATGAATCGTAAGAAGATTACAGAAGACATCATAAATAAACATTTTTTTAAGTGAACATATAGTCTTTCTTTATGAAGCACTTGAAAGGCTTGTCGTAAATGATTCTCATTATTGCTCTTAGTCTGACTAAAAATTAAAATATCATCAAAGTACACAACTAAAAATTTTCTAATAAACGACTATAAGATATAAGTCATCACTCGCATAAATGTACTTGAAGCATTAGTCAATCCAAAAGGCATTACTAGCCATTCATACAAACTATCTTTTGTCTTGAAGGTTGTTTTCCATTCATCACTTTCTCTCATATAAATTTGATGATATCCACTTCTAAGATCAATTTTAGAGAAAATTATTGATCCAGACATCATATCTAGCATGTCATCAAGTCTAGGTATAGGGAACCAATATTTAATAGTGATTTTATTTATAGCACAATTATATACACAAATACGCCAAGTACCATCTTTCTTTGGGGTAAGAAGAGCAGGCACTACGCATAGAGATAAACTTTCCCTAATAAATTCTTTTGCTAATAAATCATCAGCTTACATTTTAGCTCTGCATGTTTATTTCGGTTCATACGATAATGTGGAAAATTTGGGAGTGAAGATCTAGGAACTAGCTCTATGGCATGTTGGATACTTCTTAATGGGAGAAGCACACTAGGAAGTTCTTCGGGGTAAATATCTTGATATTCCAATAAAAGTTCACATACTTCAGATGAAAATGATTCAACACATGGTTGATTTTCGAAGGTTAGGACAACTAATGCAAAAATGATATTCCCATTAATCTCTTATTGAAATTGATGTTTATTAATAATATGTTGGGATTTCTTTTCTATGGGAGGAGAAGAATTTTGGGGTTGAAGTGGAGTGACCTCTTTAGGCTTAGTTGGATTTAACATACTTTTGTTAACTTAAAAATTAAAAGCATATGTATTAGATTGCCTATAATTTGTGAAATCCATATCAAAAAGTCAAGGTCTACCTAAGAGTATATGAGCAACATCTATCGGAAGAACATCACACCAAATTTTATCACTATATCCTCCTAATTGAATGGGTACAAGATAGCATTGAGATATAGATATAGAGGTCTTATCTACCCAAGCAACCTTTGTAAGGCTGTGGGTGAGTCTCTGGGGTGAGCTTTATCCTAGCCAAAGTAGAGGTAGGAATAACATTCATACAACTACCACTATCAATGATTAATTTATACATCTTTTCAACACTGTTAAAATAAGTGTGAAAAATTGATGTGTGCCTCCAGTCAATATTAGCTCATGGGGTAGCTAACACACAATGCATAACAGCTATAAGAGACTCATCTAATGCATCTTCTACATCACTAGCTTCTTCACAAGGGTCAACTACAATTTGATTATCATTATTTTCATTTTGTTGATCCTCATTTTCATAATCTAAGTGTAAGTTTTGACAAGGACAAGTACTTGCATAATGACCAATTTTACCACATGTAAAATAAGTAATGCTAGAAGTCTTAGAACCAAATGTTCCCACTAAAGCTTTTCCTTTTGTTTCATTATGTCCTTTAGGAACTGCTAAGGTAGGAGGAGTAATATGCGATTGAGAGTTATTTCCCAATGAAGTTGTGAATCGCTTATAAGGTTGTGATCTAAGATATTGTTCAATTTGGGTCGCCACTCGAAATGCATCCTCAAGAGAATAAATTACTCGGGTTAACATTTCATTATGAATATCAGTTCGTAACCTAGATCTAAATCTAGATATTATGGTGTGGTGACCCACTCTAACATCACAACGGGTCATCAATTCATCAAACTGTGTTATATACTCAAAAATAGTCAAAGTCCTTATTTAAGTGTAGTCATTTCATCCATAAGTTGATCATGCAAATTTAATGATACATATTTTTGCTTTAAACTTTCTTTCATCTCATCCCAAAAAGCAATGGGTGGTTGTCCTAATCATTGAAATTTTCATGTGAGATTAATCCAATAATTCATAGCATGGCTAGTTAGTTTCATGCAGGAAAAATGAACTTGTCTTTCTTCCGACATGGGCATCCAATCAAAATATTGGTCCATATCTACTAATCAATCTAAGAAACTTTTAGGATCAAATCGACCATCAAAAGTAGGTGGATCAATTTTAACTTTACGAATAACATCATCCTCAAGTTCTCTAAGTGTACATCGAGAGGCAACAAAACTAGATAATGGTTCTTCATAATGTCGAGGATAATGTTCATAAGGAGTTCGATGAGCATAACCTTCATCTCGTCTTAATTGTCTTCCTATTTGATAAGGTGGGTGAGGAAGTACCTCATCAAACTTGGGATATTCATTAAAGTTGTTCCTAGGGCGATAGTGAGATTTAATAGGAGAATGTGGATGAGGAGGGAGAGGAAGAGGAACGGGATCGACAGGATGACCTTCCCTCTCTTCAAGTTGGTGTTCTAGGATTGGGTTAGTTTTAGGTGAATGTATTGTAAGCCTTCCAACCTTTTGTTCTTCAAATCTTTTTTGGTTTATATTGGTGAATAAGGGTAAGCTTTTCTATTTTTTTAGTAAAAATTCATATGAATCATGTTTTTCATCTAAAGATTGATCTTGATATCTAAGACCACTAAGAGTTGACATGATAATATTCTTTTAAAATTTAATATAAGAAAATATTTAAAAAAATTTTTAAATATGCAATGTAATAAAATCAAAGACACGATTAAAGAAATAAGTAAATGCCTTAATTAAATAAAAAATTTAAATGTTTATTTTTTATTTTTTTAAACCATAGATTATGAGATTACTCTAATACAAAAATAAAATTCAATACCAAACAAGATGTTCCCAAAGAAATATACTTGCTCTAATACTAAATATGATGTAGGGCGAGAGTGCCTTTTATGATATGATATTTATTATACCGATAATTCTTAAATTCACACAAATGAGTAATTATAAATGCACACTACTATTAAGCATATTCACAATATTATGAATTTAGTGAAGTTGAAATGATTTCGATTAAAATTATGTTAACCACATTAGAAATTTGAATCTTATAAGTGCAAAGAAATAACTGAAAAGTTATCAATGTTCTAACTTGTAGCAGATTTAAAATTACCAGTAGTGAAGCAGCAATAAGTTGAAGTCAAACTCTACAAATAGTCCATCATTGTGGCGATCACGTTTCTTCCTTAGAAGTCCTTCTCTAAGGATTGTGAGTGCACTCAATAGTTCATCACAGAGGAAAGCAAACAGAAGAATAGTAAAAGAAATTTTAGAAAATAACTTTTATTTCAAATCTAAGTGCCAAGCATTACAAGAGTCTCCTTATTTATAGGATTAAAAGAGAGAGTTAAGAATACTCAAACCCATCCTTTCCACCTACAATCACCTACTACCACCTATTATCAAACCTACTCATTTCCATACCCAAAATGTTATACTACTATAAATCATGATGGTTAAGAGTAAACTACATATAAGCTCAAGACATATACAAGATATAAAAGCCCAATAATATATAACCTAAATTATAACAAAAGGCCCGTCGTTGATTTAAGCTTTATGATGATGACGTCGATGACGGTGACCATGATGCCCTGCATCAACTCCTATGTCTCAAGTGAGTATTCTTATACTTATCACTAGTAAAACTAGTTTCAACAACAATCTAACCACATATTTATCAATATTTTCTTTAATATGTTATAAAAAGAAATTATAAGAATCATTACTATTAAAAAAAGCACTTGGGATCTTTTTAAATAATCTCATAATTCACTACAAATAAACTTATAAAATAAAAATTAAGCTATCTTGATCTTTAAAATATTTCATCAAATAAGCATGAACATGATTCATCTAGTGTTTTATATTACATTCAATTTTATCATCATTATGATCCTTGTTACTACAAGTAACCCTTATGTTGATTCAAAAATGTCCCATTTAAAAAAGATTTTTTTTTCTAAATTTGCATGGATCTAATAAAATGTCAGTAGCCATCCCATCAATGTCAAATTCAATTAATATAGTATTCATCTTGAAAATAATCTCACCATTTATTAATTATCAACTTCATTTCCATTTCTCTCTCTTATCTAAGCTTATCGCAAGTCACAACGCTATTTAAGTCAAAATATGGAAAGAGACAGGCCACCATGACAGAGAAAGTATTTTTATATCTCATGACACAACATTTTATGATTTAAGAGCCCGCCCCGATTAAAATTAAGAATCCAAAGCCAGTCCTGAATGCGAATCCTAAGTTTGTTTTAAAATATGCCTATATGAAAAAATATTGAAAGGACATCATAAAAATAATGTACTTAAAAAGTACGCTCAAAAAAATATGTTTATATGAAAAGCTTTTACATGGCATATGCATTTTAAAATTTTGTTAGATTTAATAGCATAAAATTGAATGGGAATAACCTTTTGATAAATTTGCACAATTAAAAAAGTGTTAAATAATATAAATATATGATCAACATACTCAACAATGCATCATAAATCATATAAAATCAACTAATGATCGAATTCATAATTTAGTCGATATTTTCTTTTGATAAATTAACAAAAGAAACTATTGCAATCATTAATACTAAAAATAATCAATAGCACTAAAATCATGATTAACTAAAAGACCATCAATTTTCAATTAACCTTGGGAAAATAGTATAATTTTACATGAGAAATAGAAGAGAATTTATTAAAATAAAAAAATATTTGACCAATAATACATATTAAATCTTATTTTTTATTCTAAGATAAATTTATATTATCTTACATTCATGATTAAGTACCCTACAGTTATGATAATTTCTCTAAAACATCAAACATGAATTTGCTATAGGATGTTATTATGTATTCTCAATCATTGTTATGAAATAAAATTTTGGAATAGAAATTAAGCTGCTCTTAGAACCCCATGATCTGTACCACATAATTATGTTCATGGTCTTCCCAATGTTTTGTAGAACTTGAAGGCTCATTGTCATTACCACCGCCGCTACTACTACCAACTGATGAATCCCTTGTAAAGAATAAAAACACCGGAATTTGAGTAAGTTCCCACACAAAATCAACCACTAACCCATCAATATTAAGCTCAGTATTCCCTCGAAGTTGGTCCTTAGTATCTACCGTCAAAAACGTTGCACCATCTATTATCAACTTCATCTGTGTTTCGACTTCTTCGTTAAAGCTTATCACAATACTATGTGATTCACCATTGGGTATGAAGTGAGTACTCTTGATGGAAAAAGCATTTTTCTGCTTCACAACATGAAAAACTTCCCTATTCATCCTCGATGAAAGTGGTTGGTCCAATGGTGATTTCATTTGAGGCTCGGAATGTCGTTCTGACTGACGCTGCTCCTCATCTATTCCGGAGTCACAACAACAAAGTTTGCTAATTTTCTTCATTTTTGTCAAGAGAGACCAAATTATTCACTTTATGTCTTCTCCTCAATGATATAAAAGAAGTTTAGATATATGTCAATTTATAGAGCTGAAGTATTCTTGAATATAAATTTTTTTTTTGTTAATTTTGGTTGAGACAAAGTTTTTGCATATAGATTGAACTCAAATAGTTATGAAAAGATTTGAAGCATTTAATGTTATGAATATGCTCTCCTACATCCCTAATAATGGAAAATGCATTGCTGAAGTGGCTCACCCTAAGAGGATTTTGATGAAACAAAAGGATTTATAAGGAAACTATGAATGGAAACTAAAGTTGGCTTTGATAAAACAAAATTGGAAAGGAAATGTTTATGTGACTCCAACCAACGCACTCATTTAATATCATTGAAAGCATTCCTATTGAAAGGGAATGTTTCTGTGAATGTTTTTG
Source organism: Cymbidium sinense (assembly GCA_021442155.1). Lineage (NCBI taxonomy): Eukaryota > Viridiplantae > Streptophyta > Magnoliopsida > Asparagales > Orchidaceae > Cymbidium > Cymbidium sinense. Next base: position 47,923,543 of record CM038225.1, on the reverse strand, counting down.
TGAATCCCATGATATTAATAAAACAAAAATGGAAAAGGAATGTTTCTGTGAATCCAACCAACGCACTCATTTAATATCATTGAAAGCATTCCTATTGAAGCCTCATTCCTTCTTTGAAAAACCTACGGCTAACAATATCTAAATAGATTTAAGAAAAAAAATGCTATCTTACATGACTAGATAAACATTAATTTTTATTTAAATAAATAAAATTATTATTATTAAAAAATCTATTGATAATTTTCTTTTCATAATAATAACATAATGATAAACTTATCCAGGATCCCAAAGGATAGGGTGAAAATAAGCCAAGCTTGAGTGAGTTGATTGTTTGTGTTTGGCTCATTTGAAAATTTATTGTGAGCTCTGAATATTCACATCTAGCCTCTTGATGAACGAGAGTGTTAAAGTTGGTGTCGAATAAAATTTTTGAAAGGTAGATGACTTTTTTATTTATTTATGGATTGGTTTTGTCCTCATTTTGTGAGGACTTTAGATCCGATTTCAGGTTCACCATAGGCACATGCACGTATAGTTAATTACCCCTCCCAAGAGTGAGAGAGAACTTTCGATTAAGGCTAGTCATGAAATCGCTAATTGCTTAATGATTAGTATTAATAGGTGGAATATTAATAATTTATGAAATTCATTATTTATTAATTTAAAGCATATGACTAATAGAATGATGACGTGCCCGATCAAGATCTCATGGTTTTATCATCTCGGGCTGTCGTAGTCCCTAGTCTACTTAGTCAGAGGAGATAGTCGATTCAACCTGACCAAAGAAACCTTATTAGCAATCATGGGTTGCATCGTCCAAAATAATCCTTATAGACATGGGTTAATGTTTGTCTAAGGAGACAGTCTTAAATCTACCTTAACTGACAGAGAGTTTTATGCTTATCAAATATATTTTGTGATTCATAACTCAAAGGGCTAAGCCATTGGGGAACATATGAGTTACAATCATAACTGTAATATAGTGGGGCCATTAGGGGCCAAACAACCCGACCAGAGGACCATGATCATAACCGCATTTTATGTGGTGTCTTTTATGGGCAAGACCATGTGGACAGAGGATACTGACGACGTTCTTATTGGCATGAGATTATTTGAGCTTGACTATAGTAATTTATTTAACTTAACATTAGCTCTTTTGTGAGCTAAAATTTTCTTAATTTATCATCCTCAACAAACGATGACGGATGAATGAACGAATTGTTTGCTTTAGCTATTTAGGATAATGAACTCAATTTTATTTGAATTTATATTTGATCTAAGTTTAATTTCATATTAATTCAATTTAAAATTCAAATAGTTTTTGACAAAATATCCTCTCCTATTGAAATCTACAATCAACATGGTCATCATCGAGGTATGTAAGCCTGCTTGATCATTTAGCTTATTATTCTAGATTCTGTCATCTATATTAATTTAATAATAGATGATCATATCTAGATTTTTATGTTAAGAACTTACATTTGAGATGAATGGATATTAATACCTTAAATACTTTAATAATAATGACCCATCTGGTTAATATTCTTGATCAACACAATCATCATTATGGTAGACCTTGTCAACTCTGCTTAATAAAAGATTGGGTGTACTACGTTTGAAACCAATCTTGTAACTCTTATCTTTATATGAAAGAAGATCATATTGGTTGAATGAGATTTGCAAGGACTTAGATTAATCTAAATTTTCAACATGTGCAGCATTTTCAAACCTTATAATTGAGTATGTAACATATTGGTTGGAGCACATGCAGACAATTCAAATTTATTTGATGTTAACTCACGAAGTATCTTCAGACACTGAACTTAGGCAATTGTCACTGTGTCGAGACTCATGCAGGTGATTTGAAATATTTATTTGAACTTTGGAAAAGTCAAATTGAATTGAAGACTATTTATATTTTATATAAGGATTCGTCTCTTTCAATTGCTCAAATTGTGAACCACTTGAATTGAGTGATAGTTGACTCTATGATTTGTGCAAGATTAATATATTTGAAGCTCACTTAGAAATTAAAACAAAACATTCTGTCTACTGGCATAAATGTGGTATAGATCCGGTGCAACTAAATACATTTTGGATTTATATTGTAGTTTGAAATAGTATATCACAATTTGTATTTGCTTCTTTAGCAATTGAACTTGAGAGATTCATAGCTATTTCTTGTACTCATTAATAAGCCTTCAAATTCTTTATAGATTTCTAATGAAGTCTTTGACCATCCTCAATTAATCAAAAATGAATTATGGCTAAGCCTAATATTCATTAGAGAACTTCTTTGTATTCAATATTGAGCTATTAAAATCAATATAATGCTTTATAGGTTTATTTGGATTGCATTTATATTTGAAAGCTCTATGCTATAAGGTTAAATTAATATAATTCAGATTCATTTCAAATTCCATAGATCCATTTGAGTTCAGTCCCTCTTTCTGTATTTGAAATATAATCTTTAAATTCATTTGTAAGCCACCAAGTCTCTTTCAAATTTGTTCTCATTTGTAATCCCAAATTTAATTAAGTATTTATTAAATTTTGATACTTTCAATAGTATTATTCATTATATTTAAGTTTTTGTATAAATGTAGGATTCAGATAAAATTCTGACAGCATTTTGACTTAGCAATGCTACGTTTCATAATTTTTTAGTGCAACAAACACTCTTCTCCCTTACTATAAATCCAAGATAGACGGATAGAGGATTTTTCATCTCACAATGGAACCAAGTTTGACGATGGAGGTCTTCAAATTTCAAGATTTAGTGCATAAACACTAGAAAAATAGCATCATGGCGTTGTATTGTGGAGATTTTTGATCTTACAATCAAAAAGTCAGTGTTATGATGCTGAAAGGACAAAGTGCCAGTGGTCAAGTTTTCCAAGAGCTTAGCATCTCAGCACTGGGTATCAGCACCTTGGCGTCGTGACGCAAAGTCAAAGGTATAAGTTCCCAAGAGCTTGGCTGCCTTGGTGGTGGGCATTAGCGCCTCGGAGTCGTGAAGTGAGAGACTCAATTCTTGGGTGGGTTTCTAAGAAAATTTGATAATTTCTATAAAATATGGCAATCTAACACCTTAGCAGTGTTAGATTCCATAAATTTTTGGCACAAAGAGCACCCTTCTTCTTTGTTTCATTCCTAAGATCGACGGAGAGAGAATTTTTCCTCACACCAGAACCAAGTTCAAATATAGAGGCCTTCAGATTTCAAAATTCTTAAATTTTCAGCAGAGTTTGAATATTAGGAATGCATGAGATATAATTAATGCGATTACGTTCTCCTTTCTTGCTCCGGATCCAAGTAGGGGTGTATATTCGGGTCGCTAAGTTGGGTTCAGGTCTGCATGAAGTTGATCCGACCAGATTAGAGTTGACCCAAACTCAATCTGTTTATTAAATGGGTCAAAAATCACAACTCGAATCTGACATGCCTTCAACTCGATTGATCCAAACACAACCCAATTGATCTATTTATATATACATTCTAGGTCAAAATCAAGTCAATTCCGAGTTCATGGGTAAAAAATCGAGTCAATTTCAAGTTCGCTGGCCAATCTCGAGTCAAATTCGAGTTGGCAGGTCAATTTTGAGTTGAAAAGTCAACCTAAACCCGATCGGGAATATTAAACTGGTAAATTTTTTCAACTCGAACTCGGCCCAAAAATTATTTGAGTCGACCTAAACCCCAATTTTTCAAGTCGGGCTCATATCGAGTTATCATGTTAGATCATTTTTTGACCCCCCTTAGATCCAAAATCGATGAAGGGATGATTTTTATCTTGAGCCGAAAACAAGTTTGACGGAGAAGGCCTCATTCCCACCACGCAAAAAAGTCGTGTACAAGATTTTCACCTGTATAAAAATAAGCAATTTATAAAATTTTCCCTTCATATTAAGAAAGATGTGTATGAGTTCTTAGAATTTCTCTCACATTTAATTCGACTATAGTGTGGACACTATAGTGCTGGTGCTACAATACTCACGCTACAGTACTCGTGGGATTTGGCTATGGGAAGAGATGTGCAGCTTGGTTTGGACGTGCGTGCGACGGGAGGAACGCTCCTTCTGGTTTTCGGCTTGGAGGATAATAATAAAAGAGAGAGGAAATAGGGAGAGAGAGAGAGAGAGAGAACAGGGAGGCAGGGAGAAAGCCGGATCCCATTTTTGGAATTTCTTAAAATAAGAAATTTAAGATATTTGTTTGTTTAAATTAAGGGAATTAGTTATTTCACTTTGAATTAGAGGATTAAATACCTTAAATGTAGACTAATTAATTTCAAATCAAATTTGAGCGGGATCTTCAAAATTTTATAATGGAATTAATTCCCTAATTAGTTGCATATTATTTGTAAATAAATTTTGCATTTATTATGAGATAATTATGTGCCAAAATTATTTTTAATCAAATCAAAATTGATATTTTTATTTTATGTGATCCAATCGCATCAAAAATTATGTGAGCTTGCGAAATTAAATCTATACAATATGAATATCATTTTAGGCAAATTCAGCGTTACGGGCGTATTGGCATAATTGATTTGTGAACGGACATCAATTGAGTGAGGTCGAGATCGATTGATGCGAATTTGAGCTCGATTTGTGCGTCGTCGCACTCCGAAGCTTACCATTTGCTCTACATTTGGCTGAATTGATCGTTGAAGGTCTCTTTTGATAGGTTTCTCCATTTTGGCGACAACAAAACAATCTGTTTTGCGAAAATAGCTCATTTGGATAGCGTCGAGACTTCTCGACTCCGATATGCTTGAAATCACTTATGCAGTTGATTTTTCTATTGTAGGACGTCAATTGATTGATGTGACAGGTCAATTATAATTTTGATGTTCTGACGCGTTTTACATCAATTTTACGATCATAGGACATATTGATTGATTTTGGTTGCAATCGAGATGTTGCAACTCCAATTTGCTTGATATTGCTTTTCGATCTGTTGATTTCAGCATATTTGCTCAATTAAAACATAAATTTATTTATAGGTCAACATTTATTTGTTCAAACTATTAGATAATCTGATTCGTGTTTAGCTCAAATTGATCACAATGAGCTCGTTAGCTATAGATTAGCGATTATTAAGATTTAATAATGCACGTCTTAACCTAGTGGCTGAGAGAATAGAAACCTTAAACCGATTTTGGAGTCAAAACTTTGAATACGTGATGTGTGGATGTGTATACAATTAAATTTGCTCAAATGTCCAAAAAAAATTAATAAATTTTAAATGCTGTTATAAATTTTATTTAATTAGGACCACAGTAAGCACTTAAATTATTTTAAAAATTACAAAATAATAATTTGATCAAACACGAATTACTTAACAAACGAAATACAAGATTTATTAACAGCTTTACATCAGGACGTGATGATGTAAAATTGCACGATTATAAAAGCTTCATGATTTCTATGAGAAAAAACTGTTTTCTGACATTATTTATTTCAACATCAGCTTGATAGCTATTGAATTTGTTTCGAGATTAATATTGCATAGAAGAAGCTATTTTATATTAATTTTAATACAAATCTAATAATTAGTTTTTAAAATCATCAAGATACATTTTGTATCAAGAAATCTTGACACAATTTTTTCGCATTTTTATAAAAAAAAAACTTTTAATGATAAGCTCTCAAATATAAATGTTAAATAAGAGATGAAAGTTTTAAACAAGACCAATGTTCTTTCATAACTAGTAAAATTTTATAAAAGAAACCTTCAAAACATACTGAATATTTGATTGTATGCGCATATAATGCAAAAAATTAGAGAATTATACTCACTATTTCATTTTATGGATAAATATGCTCAAATTTTATTTCAGCATTCATTCCAAAATAAGTTTGAACCCTCATTTGAAAATAGGTTTGAATAATACTTGAATAAGGTTCAAATAAATTAAGCTACAATCGTTGCCGATTATAATAAATATAACACATCAGATATAGCAATAACAATGAATCAACCAATATTCAAAATATTTTAAGAGTTATAATTAATCTTAGTATTTACACTATTTTTATGATAATATGACTTAAGATGTTAATTCAAATCAATAGATAAGGTTCGAGTCTGACTTAAATTTGACCTAATCCAAATAGCCATGAGCCAAATCTAACCCATTTTTTAAACAGATCGAAAACCTCATCTTGGCTGAACATGACCCAACTTCAATTAGATTAACCCGAACATATTAGGCTAACTCATTTGATCATCCATTTTAAGTCAAATTTCAGCTAAACTATAGTCAAAATGAGTCAAATTTAGATTTACAAGTAAAATTCAAGTCAATCTCGAGTTGGCAAATCAAAACTAGATCAAATTTGAATTTGCAAGTTAAAATCGGGTCAATTTCGGGCTGACGAGTTAAATTGAGCCCAACTCAAAAAGTTAACCAAGACAAACTCTTAGAGTCAAACCAACTCGAAAGTTATTATTCAACTCAAATCGGATCTTTTAGGTCAAATCCCATTGCTATTGTCGTCAATTATTGATATCCCTAAATTAGAAAATCTTAACACATTTAATCATTACAATAGTTTAGTCACTAAATATTTGAATATAATTTAAATATGCTTAAATAGGGTTTAAATAATATTTGAATATAATATGGACAAGATTTGAAAATGGTTTAAGCTATGCTCAAATATGATTTAGACATATTCAATTTAAAGTACACAAAATAGTATAGAATCTAATAGATAAATACGACATAATGACAAGCATTATAGTATCACATAATTTCTATAAAACATAGTAATAATCACTACATCAAATCAAAGTAATTATGAGATGAGTACAATCAAAATAGCTATAGTATAGAAGATAAAAACATTGATACAATTGAATGCAATCGCAACATCTACAATACAACATGGTTGAGCTATCATTCCAATGTCTCAAATGAGTATTCCAAACTTAGTTTCCTAATAAAGGAAATCTACCTGCATCTATATCAAAAATTTCTTTAATGTGTTATCAAAAGAAATTTATAGGAAGATGCACCTCAGTGTATGTGTTTTGCTGATGATATTGTTTTGGTGAAAAGAATAGAGAGGAAGTTCAAGAGAAACTTAAGTTTTGGAGGTCAATCTTAGAATCTAAAGGATTTCATTTAAGTAGATATAAAACCAAATATATTGAGTATAATTTTAGTCATAAAAAAACTAGTCGTGGGATTGTGATATTGTATGTCAAGTGATTAAAAAGAGTGAACATTTTAAATATATCGAGTTGATTGTTTAAAATGATAGTGAAATATGGAAATGTTATTAGTACAATTCAAACTAGATGGTTGAAGTGGAGGAATGTGTCTAGCCTGTTGTGTGATAGAAAACTATTGCTTAGGTTTAAGAGAAAATTTTATAAGATGATGGTAAGATCTGAAATGATTTCTAGAGGAGAATGTTAGCCAAAGAAATAGAAGCATAAAATTAATTTAAGTGTTGTAGAGATGAGGATGCTCAAGTGGATGAGTCTAGACAAAGATGTAACACTTAAAGATATATATATATATATATATATATATATATATATATATATATATATATATATATACTTAAAAAGGTTGAAGTAGCTCCAGTGGCAAATAAAATTTGAGAGAGTTGCTTTAGATGTGTGGTCACATAAAACATCAACCATCTTATGACCTAATTAAAAGAGAAGATATATTAGATTGGTCCTATGTTAAGAAAGCTAGAGGTAGACCTAAGAAGATTTGGTTAGATAATATAACAAATGATCTTATTTTATTATAATTAAATGAGAATTTGATGCTTAATAGCACAGAATAATAAGAAGGATTCATGCACCTAACCCAATGTAGCGGGATAAAGGCTTGTTATTATTGTTGTCCTCATAGTCATCGTATTATCAAAAGAAATTATGAAAATCATTACTAACAAAGAAACACTTAGTGCTAGAAACACAAAGTAGTAAAGTACCATCATTTTACTCAATCTTAATGATATAGTTTTACCTGAAAAAAATAAGATAAATGATTGAAATAGAAGGATATTTGAGCTAACGAAAATTTTAAATTAATTTTTTGTTTTGAAAAAAATTTAGATAATTTTATATTTATGATCAAATATCATTCAATTAAAATTAATTCTATTAGACTTTAAACATAAGCTACCGCAGGATCTTATTATATAATCTCAAACTTGATTACAAAATTTAAAAAATATATAGAAAGTAAGCCACTCTTGAGCTCTAAATATTTCCAACAAATAAACATGCACATGATGCTTCTAATGCATTACATAACATTTAGCCTTGCCATCTTTGTCATCTTCATGGATGCTAATGCGAGCAACCCTTATTTTGAATCGAAAACTCTCTTACTTAAAATAAAAATTTCTCTAAAATTCGAATCAGATAGCATAAAAAGTCAACCATTACCCCCATTTTCTGTTGAACTCGGTGTGGCATCCAGATTGAAAATCATCTCAACCTTTATCAACTTTATCTCCTATTCCTCCCTCTTTATCTAAGCTTTTCACATCGCCATTTAAGTCAAAATCAGGTAAGACAGGCAGGCCTCCGTGACAGGGAAAGTATATTTATACTTCATGACACATAATGTTTCACGATTTGAGAGTCTCCGCAATTGGAATCGGGCATCCAAAGCCTATCTTGAATCCTAAGTTTGATTTAGAATATCTTTATCCACATTGGTGTAGGAGTTGCAGCAGCAAATTCTGGTGATACTGTTAATGGTGATTGTAAAGAAGAGTTAACTTCTTATAATTATTTTTTCTCATACATAAATTGAAAGAAACTTAAATATTAATTTATAGAAATGGAGTTTGCTTCAAAAATACAATTTTGATTCTTATAAAATTTTTAGGGAGACAAAATGTTAGTTTATATAGACATTGAAGTTAAAAAAGTATAAAAAGGACATAAGCATTTAGTGTTTTCTCCTCTGTTCTTTCATTCCCAAGAATAGGGGTGTGCATTCGGTCGGATTGGACGAATCAATTTTTTAATTTGGTAATCCGTTTTGTTTGAAATTCAAAATCCAAAAATCCGATCCGTATAAGATTTAATATAATTCGAACCAATCCAAAAAAAATTTAGATTTTCGGTTCGGTTTTTAAAAAATCGAAAATAATAATAATAACCTGTTATTTAATTAAAAATGCAGATTTCACGGTTTTTTTGGTTTTCACGATTCCACACTTCCACTACAGGCAGATTTCCGAATTCTTTTATGATTTATATTTTTTGAAACAGATATACTCATATTTTTTGAAACAGGTTTATATTTCTGAATTCTGATTTGAAAAAATAAATATTAAATATATTATTTAAAAGGCACTAATTAGCATAACACATTAACACCTATAATGTGATGAAATACATTTCTTCAAATTTTTTTTCTTTCACACCATTTTTAATAACATAACACATTCGCCAATTGCCATTAATCCAATAAAATTTATATGCTAACAAAAAGAAAATTTTCAATTGCAATATTACAAACATTTATAAACATTCCATATTTAAAAAGGATTATAATTACATATCGCAATAAGCATTCATAAATATTCATAAACACTCATAATTCATAAACATTTTCAGTTTCTAATTCTCTTCCACATTTTAAAAGGAAGCATGATCAAGATTATCCGCATTCGGTGAAAGAGTTCCATTATAACCCAGAAAAGTGTCATTTTTAACCTTTGCATATTTCTTTATCAGCTGAAATGATAATCTACAAAACACAGATATAAGTAGTTATTGAACTTCGATAAGTAATAATATTAAAAGATCTAAAAGAGGTGGAAAGCAACAAACATAACAAATATATAAATATAAGAACTTTTTTTAAGAAAAAATCTAACTGTTTACAGAGGCTATGCTCCACTCTCAATGCTCATAGTTTCATTAATGGCAAATACTAAACTATGCTTGCATTAACTCTACAAATGTTCTGTGGCAATTGGATGGGGTATCTTTTATTATGATTAGAAATAGGAGATTAAACAAAAGAGAGACTAAAAATGAAAGTAAAATTCAAAAGAAAAGAAAGGCTCAGCTCGCTTAAAAATTACTAAGAGCAACAGAATATGTGAGCATCCAAACTCCAGATTGGAGGGTTACAATCACATATAATCAAAAAACAATATCAATGATTCACTCGATATTAATCAGAGGTTTTTTTTATCACTCCACAATTGCTTATAATAATAGAAAAGATCATGGAATATCAAAAAAAGTCTAACAGTAATATCATTTATAATCAAATAAAAATAGAAAGTGTCTAGTGCATATATGTCAATCATGTCATTGAAGTATGCTTCTAAGCCTGGTGTGTACTGACAAGAAGCACGAACGAGTCAATCCAACAAATGATGATACTTTTGTGAACCTTCTTCCTCATGGTCTAGCTATGTAACATATTATGACTATTGTGGTGGAAAAGAAGAAGACATCCCATATACTTCTGTGTATGATCAACTAATTGGGATGACTCTAAGTCCTATCTAGAATGACAGTGAAGTAATGAACGAAAACTGATTTGTGATGCCTTTGGGCTGCTGTTGTAAACGCCAAAAGAAAGGATTGCATATTGTGAAGGTGTAAACGCCACCTACTGCTAAGGATGAAACACCACTTCCACTTATAGCTAATAAGTCATACACAAGAGCTCATGAAAAATGACAAAGAATATACTGGAATAGTAAACAACTCCAACTCCAACTCTCCAAGTCTCCAAAGCAGAAAATACTAAACAGTATAAAAAGAATCTATAAAAATCGAGACAAAATCTGCTGCATTGCTAAATGCTATTGCTGACAGAACAGGGCCACAGGCCGCCAAAATCCGTGAGAACTGAGAATCGAGACCGCGAGACCCGAGAGCCCGAGAGAAAAACTTAGAGAAGAAGGGAGAAGTAGCACCCTTGTGCAGTTGCACGAGACGACGAGAGCCGAGAGGTGAGAAGGGAGAAGCCGAGAAGAGAACAGAAGAATCATGAATAGAATGAAAATGTCGACAACTACAACGAAGAGTCGAAGTGTCGAATTGAAGTCGAAGATAACTAGAGAAGTAGAGAACCATCCTGTGGCCGTGGGGACGGATTGCCATTACAGCTTTGCCCTTTCGCCTCCCTAACCTAATAGCTTATTCACTTTTGGGTTTCGCCTTAGCCTAGGATTTGTAATATCCATTATCATCCGATATTCCAATTTCTATTTTTTGCACGGCACGTGCTAAATTTCGGATTTTCGGTTTTTTTGGATTATAAATTTTTAAATCCGATCCATAATCAAAAAACCGAATTTAGCTAAAATTAAAATCAAATCCAAAATAAAATTAAAAAAATGATCCAAATTTTAAATTTTGGTTCGATTTTAATCAGATTTTCAGTTTAAACCGAATTATGCACACCCCTACCCAAGAAGTGCACATTGCTTAAGTGCCGCCCCTCAAAAGGGAATTGATGAAACAATTTGTGTGCAGGTGTGAATGGAAACCAAATTGGCTTTGAAAAAATAGAGATGGAATATAAATGTTCCTCTAAAAAACTGAAGTCAGAAATCTAACTCATGCACTAAATTATTTCATGAACCCCATTCAGCTCCTTCTCCTATTTCTGAAAATCTGCCTTAGCAATGTTGCCCCTTGCTCCTGCAAGAAAATATATTTTTTCTTATTGCTTAGTAATTTTTTATCGTCCTTCGTACTTAACCTTTCTTTTCTCATTTTCGAGGCAAATCTATGTTTAAGGTAGAGTTTTCCTTAATGCAGTTTTCGGCCATCATTGAGCTATGTATGCATTAAAAAAAAGAGAACCTAAGGATTCTTGTTTTGATTTATATGAAGATTAATAAAATTTTACTAGAGACTACCAAATCATCGCCTGGAGCAAAGGAGGAGAAGAATAAGTTCCGTTTGTCAGTGCAATTCAGTTGTGTGAAAGAGAATGCACTGAATCATAATATATTTCATCTCTCCTTTTCTTAGTTATAAGTGTTTAAATTCACGGTATGCTGATTTCTCCATTTTATATGGCTTCAAAGAATTAACTTGACTTGTTTATGTTAAGTCATCTTTTTTTTTCTTAATCTTCATTTATGTTAAGAGCAAAGGGAATTTAAGTACAGACTCACACATACTATATTATATATATATATATATATATATATATATATATATATATATATATATATATATATATATATCTCAAACTGAAAATTTTATTGATTGAAAGCTTAAACTCCCACTAATATGCTAAGATGGATTGCTAGCAAAGTCTATTTAGATTTATTGGTTGTTGGTCACTAAAATAATTATTGTGGTGTTTATTTTTGATATGTATATGGGGGACATCACGCAAATCTGATGGTGTACTTATTGAGGTGATCGGGTATGATATCAAGAAATGGTGCACTATCTCGAAAGATAGAAATAACCACCCTATAATGGACCTAATCACCTAATAAGGACTCCTAAGACATGATGGGTCTTCGAATATACTAGAGATTTTTTTCTCTACTTTACATGGATGAATAAAGTAGGGTTTATATTAAATTGGGTTCTAAAGTTCCATATGGGAGCAAGGTCCTATATTTAATTACATCCCAAAAAGGTAAATTCCTTAGGAATACTCTCGATTAAAGTAGGTAATTATTGTCTCCAAAGATTTCAACGATAAAACTATCAATAAATTAGTTATATTGGAAAATAAAATGGGATAGATCAAAAGGAGAGAGACTTATTATCAAAATTAAAGGAGATGAGTAGGGAATGCTCATGATACTAGGAACTAGTGAGCATTCTCATCTACCCTATAGTTGGGCTTTATATATTTAAAATTGAGGAGAACTATGTATTTGAGTTGAAATTTTATTAGAAAGTTAGAATTTATAATCTCACAATACATGATTGTGAGAATATCTAAGAGGTGAAGATTTATGCTTATAGCCTGAAGGAAACAACAACCTTAGATCCTAAATCTAGGGAGCTTTAGCGAGGGCCAAAACACGTCCTAAATCTAAGCGAAGATGGGTATATGATTTACCTCCACAAGAGAGAGTAAATCTCCCAACTGCTAGACTTATAACTGCCTAGAGTGACAGCCAGCTAACTCCTCCTACGCTTTAAAACCATGTAGGCAAGTCATATGATTTTTCAAGATAGTTGGGTTGTTATTATTTAGAAAGAAACTAAAATCCTTAAACCCACTCCCTAAGAGACTAAAGCATGAGTGGTATGATCTATGACTTAGTCTAATGCAATATTTTCAATTTTTATTTGATTTTGGACTCTTCATTTGACAAAGGCCATATAATTTTTATATGTCTAAATGCATAATGAAATGAGGTTATTGGCTAAATTAGAGAGAAAGAGGTGATTTTCACCACAGAGGAGACCCTTAAAGGTCAAGTCTTCTCCTATTGTGCAAGGATAAAAACCCTCTCTTTGTAAGAGTGAAGCAATATGAATGCATGATATTAGACATGCAATATTCAACTAAGGGGTTGCTAAATTTTTTAATTATCTTGATTTAATGTATAGGCTTTATGTGAGGTTAGAAGTTGCTTAGCAAATTTAGTTATGAGTTGTAATTGGAGTAGAAAATTTATTTTTTTGTAAGAGACTAATCAGATCCAGGCCACACATTAAATCACCATATAAGTAAGAAACTAAGATGAGGCATGCTATTTCTATTATGCAATTTAAACATAATATCAAGCATTTTTAAAAATCTAATACAAAAGAATAAAAGGCCGGTGTGGTCGAGTACCACCATACAAATCGATGAGAGAAATGGGTAGTCGAGCTTTATCCTTATACAACCTAGTATATGAAAGAATAATTATAATTTTATAAATAAATAGATATTATGGGGGTCTTCTTATCTTCATTCTTCATGTATCCTTCATTTATTCGTTTGGATGTATTTGCTTCAAAGACATCATAGGGCCTCCGAGGACAAAACCTTCTAGCCACTGCTCATCCTAATCTCCCATAACACTAATCCTAATTTCTAATAGAAAATTACATTAAAAATAAAACATGTAAATCTAACTGTATCTGCAAAATAATTGTTAGCTAAACACAACATACAACCCAAGCAGTTATATGAATAATTTTGACTTAGCACCCCACACATGGGTAACCAAGTCCACCTGTCCTAATTTAGATTATACTTAGGGGTTAAGCAACCTACAAAAGAGATGATTTATATTTATTTTAACCATCCCTTAAGCACAATCTCCTCCAGAAAATATAATTAGGCTAATCACAGCCTAACATCCAGTCTATGAAGCATACACCCGAACATCCAGTCTACAACAATACATCATAAAACCAAACATACATCACACCATGCTCCGCCCTAACATATAGCTAGAAGTGGTGACTTAATTCTAAAGTGTGTGTATTAAGGCTTGTGTGCTATGCCTTAACTAAGCTTTGTTATGATTTTCTAAGTCTGAAAGAATTTAATTATAAAGGATTGTTTCACTTTAAGTGACTTAATTGATTTGCAAGTATTACTTAATGTTTTTTTTGGTTTCATTTAGTTTACACTTAACCACTAAGTGTTATAAAGAGAAGAAAAGAGAGGGTCACTCTCTTTTATCCCTATCTTAAGTTACATCTAAAACATATTAATTAATTAATTCTCTTTAATGAATGGCTTATTACATATTTTAAATTAATCCTTAGTTTTGGTTCACTTTAAATAAACTCATTCAATAAGAAAAGCATCTTATGATTAATTGGAATTAATTACTATACATGACCCGTATTCATTTATTTCTTCTCATCGTATGTAACATGCATATGATCAAATCTTAAGCATACCTATACATGTTGTCTTAGCACAGTTAAATGATGGACGTAAACATGTATTTTTGGAATTTAAATGTTTCTTTTGATTGAATTATTTTATTATATTAATTTAAAGCTCTATCAAAATTCTTATACAAAAATTCATAGGAATGAAATTAAATCAAGTTAATGGAATCCCTCAAAATATATCCATTACATTCAAGCATATGTAAATTTACATACATGAACATAAGAAAGAGAGCTCAAATTCATATGATTAATTAATCCAACAACTTAATCATTCATGAATGCATGAATTTTTGATAAAATACAATGGGTTCTAATTCCATAATTAAATATACATACACATGTATAAGAGACATAAGGTAGTACATGCTATTATTAACTAGGAAAGTGAGGTAACCAAATGACATTCTTGGGGCTAACTAAAGCCTCGTATTCCTAGGATGTCCTGACTAAATATTTGCTTTTCTCAAATACATATGGATGTATACATAAATAAAAGAAAAAAAATTCATGCAAAAGTTATATTTTTATTTGATTGAAACATTTATGCATATGGGTTGAAATCTTATCCAAATTCTAATATTGAAATACATAAGAATGAAATCAAATGGAGTACGTGCTGTTGTTAAATTAAGAAAGTGAGGTAATCAAATGACCTCTTGGGGCTAACTAAAGCCTCATATTCTTGGTATATCCATGCTATATATCCATTAACATTCTTACTTATATAAATCAACACATAAATGAAAGAAAAGAAACTTCGCTTCATACACTTAATCTATAATCACTACATCTCCTATGTATTTATAACTAGCATTCATAACATATATATAATTATTCATTTATAAGTTTCAAAAAATAGATTTAGATTTAATAGTGATAATAGTCACACATATATTAATTTAGAACCAATACATGCAAGCTTGATATAAAGGGAATCATTTAATTTAATTAATTTTGGAAAAATGAATGCATGAATCAAATGGCATACAACATTTAACATGATTGGAAAGAAATAAATGGACATAAACACATGATTTTATTCAATCCAACTAATTCCTAAGGATAATCATACTAAACATATTTATTTAAAGTAAACCAAAGTTTCTTAATGTCATTTTTAATTTCATATTTGTTTTAATTTAGGAAATGTGAGAAAGGTTTGATAATTCTAATCCCATTCCCCATGTGTGAGTTAATTTGATTTAATGAAAAGCAATTAGGTTGATTTTATGGATTAATTAGGTTAAGGTATTAATTAAAGTAATTAATTAACCCTTACTTATATTATCTTAAGATAATTAATTAAATGATTATGAGCTAATGTAATATGTAAATGAATTGAAAAGTAAATAGCAATGCTCCTATGAAATGAAAGGGGCCTAATGCAATTAGCTCTCAATCATTAATTAATTAATTAAGCTTAAGATACTCACTTAATTACTTTTAGGATTTTCTCACACATGTGAGCTAACCATAATTTCATTAAGCAGTCTTTAGGTTATTAAGCACCTAAAGCTCTACCAAGGACCAATTAATTAAGATTCTATATGATTTCATTGATTAGTTAAGCAATTGATCAATTGATTAAGCTTTGATTAATTTAATTAATGAAAATAAACTTAGGGGAAATAGATTAGGAAAAAGGCCCTAATCTTGTCGCTTGAGTTCACCCACTGTTAAGGAACACTTAACCACTTAATTAATTAATCTAGTATTGTTCACATGATTAATTAAACATTAATTAAATTAAGAGAGTAATTAGGGCTTAATTAATCAATTCTCCTAATTTAGCAAGCAATAAATCTCAAGAAAATTAGAGGAGGAAGAGGTCATCCTCTTAAACAATCTCAAAAATTTTGAGATCAATCACTTGAATGATTAGACAGTAATTAAGCTAATTAGATTTTTAATTAAACCCTAATTAAGCTCAATTTACTATTCAAAACCAATTGAAAATATTTTTATTAAATTATGCCCTGAAGCCATTATTTGCATTTTTTTGGATTTTTCTACAATTAGTTATGAATTATGGAAGTTTCAACCTTAAAAATATATTGTTTAACCTTAATTAAACCTAATCTTGTCGGTGTCACGTGGTGCGCTGATGCGGCGTACTTTTCACATGGAACCGCAGGATTGGTTATTTAAGTTATCACATTCGTGCATTGAGTTAGCCAGTGATAGACACGGTATTGATCTTTGCCATCTGATCTCTAATCGGACCATTAGATCAAACCCACAGCATAAAGGGAAGAAATAAGGGAGATCAAGTGTGATTTGATCAGGGCTGTCCGTTCCAATCATGCAAAATAGATGGCCCATGATCCTCCTTCTCGTGAGCGACAAATATTAACGTCCGTCTGCCATAGATCATTTGATCCGAGCTCAGATGAACTTCAAAATCCACCGTAAGGAATTCAAACACATCCAACAATCAAGATCAACTCACATGCAAATTTCCTTCACAAAGGATCAACACCACTTAAGCTAGAGATTAATTTTCATGGAAATACCTCACCGAAGTTAAGACCGGTGGCTTGCACGCTTGAGGAAGCTTCATCTAGTTGAGACAAAGTTCTGTTGAGTAGCAATTGAGTTTGTTCCAAGTGGATAACTCGGAAGGCCAAGGAAAGATCTTTGGAGCTTCAGTCTTGATCGAAGTCCCTCCTCCAACAGCTTTAGTGATGGAGATGGGCATTCTTTCTTTTGATGAGATTGAGAGAATGTGGGTATTGGAGGTGAAGGAAGAAGATATGTTGGATAACTAGCGCTCCCACCAAGGATTTCTAAGATTTGGCCACCAAGCTCTCAAACCACAAGAATAACTCAAAAATTTGTAATTTCCAAAAGATCTCCTTCATTCTAATAAGAGGGGATATTTATATCCATTACAAGCATCTTTCAAAAGAAAATAATTCAAAATATGGAGGGAAAGGTGGGTGGCCACATTAATGTGAAGCAATAAATTGCCTCATTATTTTATGCCATCCACCCATTTCACATGCTATTATTTTATGTGGATTCAACCACTCACATGTCATGCTTTGAATTTTAAATGCAAAATTCCAAACATGGAGTTTCTAGAAAAAAATTAAAAATTACATAAATAAAAAAGATGAAATCATAAAATGGGCCTTAATAGGTTAATGGGCTAAGTTTTCTTCTTTCTTGAATTTTTTTGGGCTTTAGCTTTAGATCTTTTAAATGTGCCTTAGGCTCTAATTTGTTGATCCTCATGATGTTCTACATCAACTCCCGGGCTCAATTGAACTCGCCCATAGAGTTGAAATCTAAGAAGTCTTCTACTAATTGTGGGGCTAAAGTCTCCAAATCACTATGGGTCAACCATGTGTCTTCAGCTGGTGGCTTATTCTTCCAATGAACTAGAAAACAATGTTCAGAAGCTAGATTAATGGGTGCTTCCTCAGTGATAATATAGTCAACTTCAAAGGAAGAGGGCTTCGCAAGTAAGCTATATATCTCTAAAAGAGTTAGATGAACAAGTAGAGGTTTTCTAATTCCTTCATATGATAGAATATCTTCAATATTAATAACTGGATGAATGAACATAGAAAATCAAGGTGATAAGCATTAGTTCTAATTTTGAGAATTTTAAATGGACCACAAGCTCGCATGTAATTTCTTATATTTAGTAGTTTGATAATGCTCAGGCCGAATGCGAATCAATACATAATCACCTTCTTTATATTCTTTCGTTGAACGATTATGATTTGCCTTAGAAGCATAATTATCATTACTTATAGTAATTTTCTTTCTTATATCTTCATGGAGGCTTTGAAAATCTTTAACAAATGAGAATGTCGCTGAAAATACATGAGATGGTAGGTTTGCTACATCTATTGGTTATCATGGGTTTTGACCATAGACTATCTCAAATGGTGATTTTTTGTAGTTCTAGATATAGTACTATTATAAAATTCGAGGTTGGTAAATGTAAATCCCAATTTCCTAAACTTTACCTACCAAACATCTAAGCAAATTTTCTAAGGTATGATTAACTACTTTGTCCATCTTTGTGGGTGAAAGGGAAGAGAATTTTAATTTGGTACCTAATAATTTCCATATTTTTCAAAATATGAGACAAACTTAACATCTCAAACAATGGTTAAAGGGAGACCATGGAGTCGACTATTTTCTTAAAAAATAATTTGGCTATATAAGAAGCATCATTTATTTTTGAACAAGGTAAGAAATGAGCCATTTTTGAGAACCTATATACTACAACAAAAATATTATCATGTCCTCGAGCTATCCTAGGTAATCCTAGAATAAAATCCATTGATAGGTCTTCCTAAGGCCTATAACAAAGGCGTGTATTGTCCGCACCTTTGTTTGATAGTTTTAGCCTGCTTACAAATTAAACATCGAGCCACTAATTTTGAACATCTCATTTTAATGAAGGCCAATAAAATCTATTTTCTAATAAACATATGGTCTTATCCTTTCCAAAATGACCTACACCCCCAAAGATGTAGCTGATAAGGAATTCTAAGAGAAGATCAAGGAATGCATAATTATTTTCTTTATATAAATATCCATTTGTTATCAAGAATGTCCCTTGTAATGTTATTGGTTTATCTAGGTGTTCAAGATAAGTTAGGTGAAAGTCGTAATAATAAAATAATCATCTTTAATTCTATCAAATCCTAGGATTCTCAATTCTAAAGAGAAAATCATTAGGTTTACCATGGATAAAGCATCGGCAGGCTTATTCTCAATTCCATGCTTATGCTTTAGAACAAAAGAGTAGTCTTGTAAAAATTCAACCCATTTTGCATGCCTATGACTTAATTGTTAGTATTAATGAATTTTAAGGCATGGTGATCAATTAAGTACAAATTCTATGTAAGAGATAGTGTCGCCAATGCCTTAAGGATTGAATTACAGCATAAAACTCTCTATCATAAGTGGAATATCATTATTTAGCTTCATTTAACTTTTCACTAAAGAATGCTATAGGATGATTCTCTTGACTTAAAATTCCACCTATCCTAATTCCTGAAGCATCACATGTCACTTCAAAGGCTTTAGAAAAATCGGAAGCCTGAGGTTTGTAAGTGATAAGAACTTTAATTTGTTTTAAGGCCTTTTGTGCATTAAGTCCAACAAAATTTATCTAATTTTAGTATCAATTATTGGAGCAACAATGGTACTAAAATTCTTAATAAATCTTCGATAAAAGTGGCTAAACCATGAAAGCTTCTAACTTCAAGAAAACTTTTAGGTGGCCAATCTAAGATTGCTTTCACTTTAGAAGGATCGTTTAAGCCCAATAAGGATATAATAAAGCCTAAAAAAGATTACCTCTTGCAAAAGAAATACTTTTTAAATTAATGTATAATTTCTCTTATCTAAGTAGTTCAAAGACTTTTGTAGGTGTTGTAGATGTTCATTTTCACTTGGACTAAAAAATCGAATATCATCAAAACACACCACCAAAAATTTACCTATATATGGTTTAAGAACAGTATTCATTAATCTCATAAATGTGCTAGGAGCATTTGAAAGTTCAATGGGCATGACAAGCCATTCATAAAGTCCATCAGGGGTCTTAAAAGGTGTCTTCTACTCATCTCCTGATCTAATCTGAATTTGATGATATCCACTTTTTAGATCAATCTTTGAAAAAAAATTTGCTTTTGAGATTAAATCTAACATATCATCTAATCGGGGAATATGAAATCTATATTTGATAGTAATTTTATTTATTGCTTGACTATCAACACACATTCGCCATGTTCCATCTTTATTTGGAGTTAATAATGCTGGGACTGCATAAGGGCTATGACTCTCTTGAATAAAACCCTTTCTTAATAATTCCTCAACTTGTTATTTAATCTCAACATGCTCGTAGGGTTCATCCTATAATGTGGAAGATTAGAAAGTTAAGAACTGTAAGAACTCAATAGCATGTTGAATGTCTCTGGGAGGTAGCTCAAGAAGTTCATCAGTGCAATATCGTTAAAATCAAAAGAAGAGAAGAGACCACAGCAGTATGTGAGTCTAATTAGAGTCCGGTATGACTTTTTACATGTAATATGTGAAGAATTGGATGAAAATTCTTTTCAGAAAGCCAAAACCTATTATTTCTATCTTTGGGGTCAAAGGAGAAAGAGTAAAGTAAGGATCAAAATGATAGTGTTAGGCCTAACAAGAGGATTTTCTATGATAATTAATTGAAGTTTGACATTTTTCTTCAATGAGGCTTAGGTTGCAAGTCTTATTTTGTGTGTGGTGTTATGGAGGGTGTTTTTCTAATGACTTTATTGGTAGGAGTTTAATAGTCTTATTATGTTTAAAATATAAGTATTTTCCTACCATAGTGAATAACATTCATATCATATAGCCAAGGTCTAAGAGAATATGAGCAATTTCCAGGGAGAACATCACACCAAATTTGATCCTCAAAGCTTCATATTTTAATAGGAACTAAACAGATTGGTGATGGGAAGAGATGTATGATTTACCCAACTAACATGAAATGGTTCGTGGTGAGATTCATTTTAAGTGAAGTTAAGGTATGTGTTGAAATGACATTCATAGCACTCTCCATCTATAACTAACCTACATCTCTTTTCATTACACAAAATATACATGCTAAAATATTCTTTCTCCTCCAATCTTCACTCATATTTTATTACAAGAAGACATCTCATCACATTAACATGAGGGTCATGCTTAATTCCAATTCTTCATCGATAATGGGGTGTCATCATAAACTTCTTCTAGATTATCATCTATTGGATTTTCAACTTCTTCTAAAATAAGATTTAAGCTTTACATTGATTTTGCATATGACCATTTTATGACATTTAAAACATATTACTTCCTAATGTTCTTGAGCTCCCTTCAATTGAAGTTTTAGTAAAGGGGATGGGCCATTTGGATGGTCTAACAAGATCTATTGGATGAAATGGAAGGTACTTGACTTTTAATTTTAGAGAGGGAGGCAGATTTCTTTAGTTGTTCAACAAATAATGCATAATGAAATGCTTCCTCTAAAGATTGTGGGTCAAATAATTCAACTTCATTTCTAATTTTAGCCCTAAGTCTAATAACAAATTTATTGCTAATTGCCAATCATTATCAAGAACCGTTCTAGAAACTAGATCTTCAAAAGTGTTCAAGTATTCATTACAAGATAATTACCTTGTCTCAAAGTTAATAATTGGCTATGTATATCATGATGCCTAGACAGATTTCTCTTAACATTTCTTTCATTTCTATCCAAGTGAGGTTTGTCTTTCCGAATCTTTGTTCTTTAGCTAAAGTATTTGTCCAATAAATTTTAGCATGCCCTATCAATTTTATTTTAGAAAATGTAACCCTTTGGTAATCATCCATTTTATACCAATCAAAGAAGTCAACCATTTAAACTAACTAATCGAGAAATTTATTTGGATCATGTATACCATTATAAGTTGGGGCTTCTACTTTAACTCTTCAAGATGGATCATTAGAGTCTTCTATAGTCTTAAAATAATTTTTCTCCTTTCACCATTTCTAGCAATTGATTGTCTTCTAAGTGGTTGATTTTCTCATGGTTTGGATATGAATCTTCTTCATCTATCCCTATTGGCACATTGAGTAGGTATTGGAGGAGGAGTTGGTACTCTATTATTTTGTAGATGCACTAAAAGTTGCATTTATTATTTAAGTTCTTTCATTTGATTCTTACTTTTTCTAATATTTGTTGAGTTTTAGTTCATTGTCTTGCATCCTAAGATCTAAGGCATCAACTAATCTAGTCAAATTTTCAACTTGATCTTGAGAGATAGATTTTGGTGCCATGAGATTTTTTTTAAGGAAGAAAAAAAGATATATGAAAAGGGACCAATGAAAAAAAAATAAAAAAATAATAAATAAGTATAATATAATTGTGCAATCAAAGCAAAATTTTAAGCTAAGAGAACTTCCAGGTGAGGAGGGGGGTACAAGACCACTTAAATCCCAAGCTCTGAGCTTTTAGGTCTTTTGACAAAGTTCTATTTAGCTTCCAAAATCACCAAGTTTAATGCACTTATATTATTATGTTTATATTATATATATATATATATATATATATATATATATATATATATATATATATATATATATATATATATATATATATATATATATATATATATATATAATGCAATGAAATAAAATGCTCAAATTTATCAAGCCTTTTTTTTCTTTTTAAGAAAGCAAGTTATCATAAGTTAATCAAAGAAACTTCTAAAATTAATCATAAATAAAACAAAGATAATAAAGCAAGTAATTAGATTTTGATTTGCAACAAATAGGTTGCTTTTAGGTGATGAACTACCTCACCAAGGTACTCTCTTAAATTTTTTTCTTTTTTTTTGAGGGAGGGGAGGTGCACATTCACACAATTGGAAAATGGCTAAAATATATAATGGAGCTTACTAATTGAAATTTTATGCTATCACCATAAACTTGCAAGCAATATATATCTTTCCAAGCTACTAATATGCTTTTAAACTATCACTAGTCCAAGAAAAACTCAGAAGTTTGAAGACAAGTCCAACACTTGAGTTGCTCCCTTTGTTGAAGCAAACTTTTGACCAAATTTGCTCCTTCCGTGCTCAACTGATACCAAATTTGATGGAGATGGGCATTCTTTCTTTTGATGACATTGAGAGAACATGGGTATTGGAGGTGAAGGAAGAAGATATGTTGGATAACTAGCGCTACCACCAAGGATTGCAAAGGTTTGGCCACCAAGCTCTCAAACCACAAGAATAACTCAAAAATTTGTAATTGCCAAAAGATCTCCTTCATTCTAATAAGAGGGCTATTTATAGCCATTACAAGCATCTTTCAAAAGAAAATAATTCAAAACATGGAGGGAAAGGTGGGTGGCCACATTAATGTGAAGCAATAAATTGCCTCATTATTTTATGCCATCCACCCATTTCACATGTTATTATTTTATGTGGATTCAACCACCTCACATGTCATGCTTTGAATTTTAAATGCAAAATTTTCAAACATGGAGTTTCTAGAAGAAAATTAAAAATTACATAAATAAAAAAAAGATGAAGTCATCAAATGGGCCTTAGCAGACTAATGGGCTAAGTCTTCTTCTTTCTTGAATTTTCCTGGGCTTTAGCTTGAGATCTTGTAAATGGGCATTGGGTTCTAATTTGTTGATCCTCATGATGTTCTACATCATTTAGGCTTGGGAAATGGCTTGGATGGGTTCAACGCGCATGGAGGGTGTAAGAGGAATTAGATTGAGATGGAGTATTTAGAATTGAAACTAGCCTCCCATTTTTCAACATGGGAAGAGGGAATGATGAAGGTGGTAAGCTTGGGATTACTTTGGGAATTGCAAGGAGACTCAAAATCATGCTAGGAAGCTCTCATGAAGTGAATTGATATGTTTCCCATTCGAATTAAGGGGTTATGCCCCTCAGTTTGCTAAGGTGGACGGACGTGATGGCTTCCCTTTTTTTCGGCGAACTAGCCACCATCAGAATGTCGGAGGGATCTCAATCGAGTCCACGTGGCTCGTATGGATTAGAGGAACTTATTGGAGGTGGCTCAAAGCCTGATGTGGGGAGGTCTCCTTGCTTGGGTCCTTTGGTTGCTTGGCTTATATGGGAGGTGAGTTAGCTCACCTCCCTTTGGTCCATGGCAAGTCCTACTCCCTCTAGGGATCCCTCATTTAGAAATTGGATGTCTGCCAAGGTGAAAGGAGGGTGGACTTTGCCATATTTGATAAAAGCCCACATAGGGGAGGGGATCATGGAAGATTTGCATTGGGATTAGCTCTAAATGGGTTTTGATTGATTTTGGGCTCACCTAGGTTGAGTTTGAGTCAAGTTTGGCTAGTCACCAAGTCCCATGGGTTGGTTTTATGGGTTTTGGCTTATTTGAAGTTTTCAAGTCAAATGGGTTCAAATGGGTTCATGTTAGGTTGGGTTGACCAATTAGTCAAATTGCTAAACTTGAGTTCAAATGATGATTTGAAGAGTTTTAGTTTAAGGGATTTCAATAAATTTAGGTTAGGTTTAATTTTGGCTCACTTGGACTCATATAGGTCAAATGGGCTATGTTGACCAATTTGATCAATTTGACCAAATTGGGTTGTGTTGGTCCATGTTCAATCAATTAAAAAATGATTGTAGTTTTGGTTTCAATCAATTTGGATTTAATTTAGATTTGGGTCAATTTAACCCTTTAGGTCAATTTGGGCTAGGTTGGGTCAAGTTGACTAATTGGTCAAATTAGGCTTAATTATGCTTTGGTCAAGTTCAATAGTCAATTTGGAGTGAACTTGATTGTTTGGTTGTCAATTTAGATAATGATTTGACCAATTTTATTCTTTTATGCCAATTTTAGTCAACTTGCATCAAATGGTCAATTGGACTTTATTTGGCTCAATTGAGGATCAAGTCATGTTCAATCATAAATCATGAGTTGGTTTGAATCAATGGTTTCAATCAATTTGGTGTATGGTGGGTTTTGGCTAGTTTAGGTTTCATTTGGATTAAAGGTTGACTTGGTCAAAGGACCAAGTTGACTTGGTTTGACTCAATTTAAGGTGGTTGATCATCTTAGGTTGATTGTTGATCATGATATGAGGCCTAGATGGGCTTGGTTCAATCCAATTCAGGTTGGATTAGAACTTGGCTCAAAACTGTCCTTTAGGCCACTTTAGATCAAGTGGACCTAAATTGGTCAATTGGTTTAGTTTTGGCTTGATTCAAGTTTAGTTGAACTTATATATGACTTTAGAATTGAAATATAAATCTAATTGCAATCAATTTGGCATCGAATGGATTTTGGCTCATTTGAAGTTTTCAAGTCAAAGGGCTAACTTGGGCTTAACTTGGGTTTTGAGTTTGGTTTGATAATTGTAGCTTTATTTATATTTGGATAAATGATTAAAGGAATGATTGATTGTGGTGTTTATTTTTATTTGTGTGTGTGTATATGTGAGGGGACACCACATAGATCTGTAGATGTACTTATTAGGGTGATCGGGTATGACATTAAGGAATAGTATATTATCTCGAGAGATAAGAGTCACTACCCTGTAATGGACCTAATCACCTAATAAGGACTCCTAAGGTATGATGGGTCTTCAAATATACCAAAGATTTTTTCCTTACTTTACATGAAAAAGTAAAGCAGGGTTTATTTAAACTGGCTTCATTAAGTTCCCTATGGAAGCAAGCCTCCATAGTTAATTACATCTCAAGGGAAGTGATTCCCTTAAGAATACTCGACATAGAAGGGTTGTCTCCAAAGAAATCAAAGAATACTCTCGATTATCAATGGATTGGTCGTATTTTTGAAAATCAAGCGAGAGAGATCAAAAGGGGAGAGTTCTTATCGAAACCAAAGGAGATGAGTAGGGAGTGTTCATGATACTAGGAGGCCTAGTGAGCACTCTAATTATCTTACTGTTGAGCTTTATGTATTTGAAATTGAGGAGATTCATTTGTTTGAGTTAAAGTCTTATTAGAAATCTAGGACTTATAATTTCACGATATGAGATTATGAAAATGCCTAAGAGGTGAGGATTTATGCTTGTAGCCCGCAAAGAGAAACAATGAACTCAGATCCTAAATCTAGGGAGCTTTGGCGAGGGCCAAAGCACAACCTAAATCTAAGGCAAAAGTGGGCATATGATTTACCTTCACGAGAGAGTAAGCCACCCGACTACTGGACTTATTATTACCGCCTGGAGTGATAGTCAGCTAACTCCTACGCTTTAAATCCATGTAGGCAAGTCATATGCTTCGCAAGATGGCTATGTTGTTGTTTTTTTAGGAGAGAAAACTAAGTCCTTAAACTTACTCCCTAAGAAACTAGAACATGAAGGGCGTGAGTAATGACTTATTCTAATGCAAATTTGAACAAGTTTTATTTGATTTTTTGGACTTTTAATTTTGACACAAGCTATAGGTTTTTGTATGCCTAAATGCATGAGAAATTAGTTGTGGGCTAAATCAGAAGAGAAAGAGGTGTCTTTCCATCAAAGGCTCTTATAGGTCAAGCCTTTATTCTCTCACGCAGATGGTAGCCCTCTCTTAACAAGAGTGAAAAAATATGACATGCATGATGTTATACATACAATCATCCAGCTAAGGTTACTAAACATTTTTATTGTCTTGATTTATTCTAGGCTTTTATGTGGTTATAAATTATTTACAATTTTAATTATGAGTTGTTAGTGGGATAAAAAAATTACTTTTATCCTGGGAGCCTAATCGCATCCAAGCCACACAATAATCACCAAACATAAACAAACTATGAAAAGACATGCTATTTCTAATGCACAAGCTAAACAAAATATCACACAATTTTATAAAGAAGCTAAAGTATAAAGGCATATGGATGACCATACAACTCTAAAAGAAATGAGTGAGCTCAACCCTTATACATCTCGATAAAATGAAAGAATAAATTACAATTATAAAATGATAAGTGTTATGGGTCTTCATTCTTCATCCTCCATTTTTACTTTTCATCTTTAATTCCTTCATCTTGGTTTGCTTCACTTTTCTTTCTTTTGGCTTGATTGGGATGTAGTTTGATTGGGATATAGCTTGCTCCAAAAGTATCACATGATATATAAGACATAGTCTTATAACCAATGTTCATTCTTAATCCCCATAATACTTATCCTAATCCTAATGCAAAATTACATTAAGAGAAAGGAAAGTAAATCTAGCTACACCTAAAATAAAATGTTAGCTAAAACACGCCATACAACCCAAGTAGTTATATGAATAATTTGGACTTAGCACGTCACACATGGGTAATTAAGCCCACCTGTCCTAACTCGGGTTATGCTTAGGGGTATAAGCAACCTATATAGTAGAAGGCATTTATATTTTTATTACAACACCCCTTAAGCATAACCCCCTGCATAAAATATAATTAGGCTAATATCAACCCAACATCCAGACTACGTACATACATCCTAACATCCAGACTAAAATAATACATCACAAAACTAAACATTCATCAAGCCATTCACCGCCCTAACATGAAGCTAAAAATGGTGACTTAGTCTAATGTGTATGTGTTAAGGTTTGTGTGGCATGTCCTAACTGGGCTTTAGAGTTATGATTTGCTAAATGTGAGGGGTTTAATTTATAAAGGGGTTGATTTCTCTTTAAGTGATTTAATTGGTTTGGAGATTTTATTTAATGTTTTTTTTTATTTTATATGACCTATACTTAGCAACTAAGTGTTGTAAAGAGAAAAAAGAGAGGGGATCTCTCTTTTATCCCTACCTTTAGTCACTTCTAAGGTGAATTAATTAATGGATTTCCTTTAGTGAATGATTTATTATGTGTTTTAATTAATCCTAAGTTTAGATTCATTCTAAATAGCCTTATTTAATAAGAAAGCCATCTTAAGATAAATTGAAATGGATTACTATCACATAACACACATCCATTCATTTCTTTCCACCATGTATATCATGCACATGAATAAATCCTAAGCATACCTATACGTGCAATGTAAATCTTAGCACATTTTGATGATGAATGTGTAAGGAAAATTTTGGAGTTTAAATGTTTTATTTTTGATTATGAATGCATGTTTTATTATGTAAAAGGGGTTTTTCATAAATTATTAGACACACATTTACATGTATAAAAGTTTTAAGTGATGACGCATTATTTTTTTACAAAGCATAAGATACAAGACCTACTTAAAGCTTCACAACCGATGTCTAGACTAATATACCACTTTTCTCAGATACATGTAGATGTATGAATGACTATAAGGATATAAAACCCATGCAAAAGGTGTTATTTGATTTATGATTCTTTATTCATTAACCACATCACACATGAATATGTATAAGAGATTTAGTGAGTACAAATTATTATTTTTTTGGGGCATACAAAGACCTACCTAGGGCTATTTAAAGCCTCGTAGCCCTAGGATGTCCAGACTAATATACCACCTTTCTCAAATATATATGAATGTATAAAGATGAACCGCATGAATAGGGAATCATGCAAGAAATTATGTTTGAATTGGTTGTTTGCTTTACATGTATAATATGAGATTCTTCCTAAGTTTTAACAAGGAAATGCATAGGAATAAATTTAAGCAAGTGTTATGTTCTTTTTAAATGAATTATACACTTCCCAATCCTATGTGAATCCACGTTAAAGTTGGGAAACATTACCCATCTTACACTATCATCACATGCAAGCTTATAAGTATTTATAATTAACACTATTTCACTTTTTAATAATTGATTTATAGGTTTTGAAAATAGCTTCTGATTTAATAGTGATAATAGCCACTTATATTTTATTTAAGTCAACACATACAATTTGACATAAAAGAAAACATATTATTTAATTAATTTTAAAAGAAATGAATGCATGATTTCACATGGCAAGCAATATTTAACATGATTGGAAGGAAATAAAGGAATGTAAGCATATGATTTCATTCATCCCAATTAATTTCTAAGGACAATCAAATTAAATAAAGCTATCTAAAATGAATCAATATTCTTTAAAGATGTTTTTCAAATTTGAGTTTGATTTGACTTAGGAAATATGAGAAGGGTTTGCTAATACTAACCTATTTCCCCATGTGTAAATTAATTTGGTTTAATGAAGAATATTTAAGTTGATTTTATGTTTTGATTAGGTTAAGGTATGAATTAAATGAATTAATTATCCCTTACCTACATCATCTTAAGTTAATTAACTAATTAATAATAAGCCAATATGATATGCAATCACATAAAAAGTAAATTTGTAATGCTCCAAAGAAATTAAAGGGACCTAATACAATTGGCTTATGAATAATAGTTAATTAGGCTTAAGGGATTCCACTTAATCACTCTTATGATTTTCTCACACATGTGAGCCAATCATAATTTTAGTATCTCTCACCTTGGGTTTTTGAACACCCAAGCAGCTACCCAAGATCAAGTAAAGGTTGCTTAGGTTAGGATGAATTGATTTTTAACTTTAATTTCATTAGGCTTTTAAAGAATTGATTAAATACTTTGGTTATGTTTTAATTTGAATGAAATTAACTTAGGGGGAAGGACCAAGGTCAAGGTCTCAATCCTAATCCCTAAATCATTTAAACATTCAATTAAATTTTGATTTTCTTATTTTAAAGATCTAATCACTTAATTAATCAACTAATCATTCCATTAACCCATTAATTAATTTAATTTTCAAAGGTGAAGAATACATAAGAAATAAGTTAGAAAAATGTCCCCAATCACATTCCCTAAGTGATCTTACTATTTAATAGGGATAAATATGTTCAAATGATTAATCAAGCTGCTCATTTCTTAATTACAATTAATTAGAATAGAGTGATTAGGGCTTATCAAATAATTTTGTAATTAAGCAATCAATAAAATCCTAGAAAATAGGTCATCCCCCAAACATCCACAAAAAATTTGAGATTAAGATAATGTAATTAAGCTAATTAAAATTTTGATAAAACTAACTAAAGTCACTATTCAAAATCAACTAATTATAATTTTCTTAGATTCTCTTCTAATGAGCCTAAGTTTGCTTTTTTTTGCATTTTTCTACAATTGATTTTAGGAAGTTTTAAGATTAAAAACTATTTAATTAACCCTAATTAAATCCTTAAGCTCTGCCATGTGATAGTTGAGCGCGTGCTTTACATCACGATGGGATTAGTTTTTTTAAGTGCACATACTTAGCTAATGAACATTTTCTATGGGTTGTCCGATCTAAGATCGGACGTGCATGATTTAATCCATGGGTTAATGGGGAAATCAACAGATCTACCAAAAGATTTGATCAAAGCTGTTCATCTAGATCAAATGAGATGGACGGCTTGTGATCTATCCCATTCATGAACGATGAAAGATGAGAACTGTCCGTCTTTCTCCATTCGATCCAAGCTCACCAGAGCTTGGATTTGGATCAAATGGATCCCACACCATCTAAGAGAGCATGCAATCACATCAAACAGCTAGGATCCCTCATCATGGAGATTTCTTTCACAAAAGACCAACACATAAAGGCCTAAAGCTATGATTTTGAGAAATTACCACACAGGAGCTAATGTCCGGCGGTGCAACACCGGAGGTGCCTATTGAGGCGAGGTCTTATTGAGAGAATCCAAGCTCAATTTGGTGAAGGAAGCTTGGTTGACCAATCCACGCATGTGCATTCCTCGGATTTGATCGAACTCCAATGTCCAGTGCTTGGGAAGCTCTGGAGGTGATTTGATCGGCTTCAATTGAGTACAAGGATGGTGTATGTACAAGCAATTAAAGTTTTCTTGCACGGGGATGGAGTTAGAACCAAAATAGGGTGTCTTGTTTTGGTAGGGGAAGGATGAAAGGGAGAAGAGTTGAGGAAGCTTTGGGGAGTTTTGAAAACTTCTTTTTTTGCTGAATGTGGTTGAATTGATGTTAAAACTGATTGAAATGAGGGTATATCCCTCAATTGAGCCGTGTAGATGAACGGGGTCCCCATGCATTCTAATTCTCCATCATGTCGCCTGAGGGGTCATAATCGAGGTGGCACGCCATGAGTGGTCGGCCATGTGGGTCTCAAAGCTTGATATGGGCAAGGGATGCTCTTTGAACCCGTCATGTTTGGCCATAAATGGGGGAGAGTGAGCTCAATTTGGTGAGTTCCCTTTAGTCCAAGGTAAGTTCTAGGGTGCTTAGAGTGAGTTAGTGAACTCTAGGAATACCCCATTTGGTAAAAAGAAGGCTACCATGGGGAGTGCAGAATGAATTTTGCTACTTAGAGTAGGAATCCAAGGTGTAGGCTTTATCCATTGGGTAGTCAACTTAAGGTGAGCTTGGTTGGCTTTTGGGCTAGCTTGGGAGTGGCCTAAGGCTAGTTTGGAGTGTGCTTGGTCGGCCAATAAGGTTCCATGGCTTAGTTTTGGGTGACATGAGCTTATTTGGTCAAATGGGTTCATGTAGATCCATGTGTGGGCTGGGTTGATCAATTGGTCCAAATTGGATCAAACCAAGCCTTGGGTTAGGTTCATATGATGATTTGGGATGTCTTGGTTAAATTAATTTGGATTGGTTTGGCATGCGTTTGAATTTGACTCATTTGGTTTCAAAAAAGGTCAAATTGGTCAAGTTGAAAAATTTGACCAAATTATGTTGGGTTAGGTGTTGAGTCAAGTGCAATTGGTTGACTGAAAATGATTGTCAGCTTTTTTTTGGTTTAATTTAGAATTAATTTGAATTTTGATCAATGTGATCTTTTAGGTCAATTTAGGCTAGGTTGGGTCAAGTTGACCAATTGGTCAACTTTGGTTCAATCATGGCTTTGGTCATGTTCAACAAGTGATTTGGGATGAACTTGAGCCATTGGTTCCAATCAATTTAGATTAAATTATGATTTGATCCATTTTAGCTTTTTAGACCAATTTGGGTCAACTTAGGTGAAGTGGCTAATTAGGCTTGGTTTGGCTCAATTTATGGCTTGGTCATGTTCAATCATTGATTATAGATGGGTTTGAATCAATGGTTTCAATCAATTTAGCATATGATAAATTTTGGCTAGTTTAAATTTCATTTGAGCAAAGTGTTGACTTGGTTTGACCCAATTCAAGGTGGTTGATCACCCTATGATGATTGTTGGTCATGGTTGAGGTTTAGATGGACTTAGTTCAATCCAATTTGTGTTGGATTAGTACTTAGCTCAAAAAGGTCCTTTAGGTTACTTTGGGTCAAGTGATCTAAAATAGGTCAATTGTCTTGATCAAGGCTTGACTCAAGTTTGGTTTAACTTACATAAGGACTTAGGATTGGAATATAAATCCAATTGCAATCGGTTTGGAGCCAAATGGGTTTTGGTTCATATGATAATTTCAAGGCAAAAGGGTCAACTTTGGCTTAATTTGGGTTGACCTGGATTTGGTTTGATAATGGTGGTTTATGTTTGTACTTGGATCAATGATTGAATCATGAAAAAATCCATAAGTTTTGAATTGATTTGTCATTTATAAATTCAAGAATTTGGCTAAAAGGCTAAAGTTAGAATTTGATTTCATTTGGATTTGATTTTTCCACTTGAAATTATATATTTCATTTATATTTGTGAATATAAATCAAACTATAAATTATGAGAAAATCACTTGAGTTTGGAGTGATTTGGAAGCAAATTTGATCAAATTAAAGGATGTCAAAAGGCCAACTTGGATTTTGAATTGGTTTGATTTATTTTTGGTCATTGGAGGATGGGTTTCATTTATATTTATGAATATAAATGAAGGAATGATTGATTTATAAAAAAATCAACCAAGTTTGAGTTGATTTGAAGGAGTTTTGACTAAGCATATGAAAGTCGTTCATATGACTTAGAAAGAGATTTTGGAGTTTGGATTTAATCATGGGTTTCAATCATTGGATTGTTGGACTTGATTTATAATTTGGAATTTGATTTGAGATTAAATTGATAAAATCAATTGGATTGATTTGGATTTGGTTAAGGCTAAGTCTATAAGATATAATCAAAGGGCTTAGGAAGGGATTTAGAGTTTGAATTGAATGATGGATTTCAACTATTGGATAGTAGGATTTGATTTATGATTTGGAATTTGATTTAATAATTGAAAAAATCAATTGGGTTGGAGTTGATTTGGATTTAGTTAAGGCTAAATTCATATGATAAAATTAAAGGGCATATGAAGGGATTTAGAGTTTGAATTGATTGATGGATTTCAACCATTGGATAGTTGAATTTAATTTATGATTTGGAATTTGATTTGAGATTGAATTTGAGGTTTGGTTTGAAAGAAGGAAGCAAGGATTGGGTTTGGGCTATAGGGAAGGCAAGTCCTTCTAAATCCCTAAGGCACAGCCTATTCCTATGTCTAACTCTTCTAAGTCTCTAGGGTTAGTGTTCACTAATCACTAAAAGTGTCTTAAGACGGAACTCTGTCTATAAGAGTCCTAGATCTATGATGAGGAAGTTGAGGGCTCACTCTAAAAGTGGGTCAACAAAGGGCACCTAATGTGGTGTGAGACAAGGTACATCGATGTTGGTGTTGACCAGATGATCAACATCAAAAGATGACAAACACTAACAAAATGATCTTCTCTAAACCAAGTATAAGAAATTAGATCTTAATGTAATGCAACTCAACTCATGCCAAGGGCATAAGGGAGGAAGAAGGGATCCACCAAGGAATCAAACACGTGAACATTCAAATAGAGATAGAGGCTCAAGCTATCCACTAGGGATAAGAGGTTTGGATTCAAGGTATGACTAGAGTATCCATTGGGGATTAGAATGTATAACCCACTAGATAAATGCATGAACCTTCCACGGGAAGGCGGTTCGTTATCCACTAGGGATAGATATTTGATGAGATTTATTTTAAGGGTGCACTCATTGGGGAATGCAAGGTTTAATTGGGTTTGATTGACTCCACTAGGGAGGAGTTGTGAAAATTGAAGTCTTGTTGGAGAGAAATGATCGATTATTTATTTAAGTTTGGGATTTCAGGATGGACCCTGTCAGTTTGCAATGGATTGCACTGAGAAGGAGCCATGTTGGCCTAGGCCTATCTTAGATTTACAAATCCAAAGGGGTAGTCCACCACATGGTAGAACTATCCGACCAAAGGGGTTGCCTTTTGGTTTGTAATGGTCAAGTCAAGAAGAAAGCTCAGGGACTCATATCTTTCTAAATAATGAACCACTGGGGTGATCGGTCGCTTGTGCAATGAATCAGACCCGACCTAGTAAGACTACTTAATGAATGCCTCTAGGGGACTTACATCAACTCGGAAGTAGTCAAGATAATGTCATTTGATTGAATTATATTTACTTTAATTATAGGATCCCCGACGGAGATCCACTAAGAAGGGGTTAATATCACTGGACCTATCTTGGGTTTACAATCCAAAGGGATAGTCTACCGGTTGAACTAACCAACCAAGGAGGTGCTTTTGGTGTACAATGGTCAAGTTAGAAAATGTGGGACTCACATCTTCCTGAATAAGAAACCATTGGGGTGATCAATTTCACAAATCGACTGACCTAGCCCATCAGTTTGCAATGGTTGTGCTGGAAAGAATGTGTAATAGACTTATATCTTTCAATGCAAAGATGACTGCTAGGGTGACTCATTAGTGGCACGATAAGTCAAACCCAACCTAAGGGTGACTACTAAGAGACTACTAACCTGGGGACTTATCTCAACTCAAAGTAGTCAGGCAATTCCAATAGGGAGTTTTGCTAACACTGCCCTAAAGATAGGATGTCTGCTTGGGAAAGGGGCCACTGGGGGCTTGAATTCTTAATCCACAAGTGAAGATATATTTTATTTGTTTTATATTTACGTGGACCCTATTGATTTATGAAACCATATTAAAGAAGAGCTTATATCACTCTTATCTTAGTTCTGGACCAAGGTTCTGGACCAAAGGAGAATCTGTGCATCCGCTGAACAAATTCTCCAACCATAGGGGTGGCTATTAGGAAAGGGGAACTATCCAATCCAAGACTAATCGGGGTAGTGTCTAAATGAGGTCTCTAAGGACGTGATCCAAATAGAGTGCCCATAGGGGAGGTGCTGTTGGGAGCTTTATCCAAAATCCTATAAAAGAAAGCCTATAAGTATTCGATGGATAACTTAAGGAGAAAGTACGGGGACTAACATCAGCTAAGAGCGGCATATCCACTGGGTGGGTCACCGTCAGCATGGCGATAACCAATCAACCTAAGGTGCTCATCAATTTGTGACAATCAGTCTAGAAAGAATGTGTGTGGACTTACATCTTTCAAAAGCAGAACTGATTGTCAAGATAGTCTGTCTTTGACTCAACAGGGGATAATCGACCTAAGGTGACTACTAAGTGAGGAGTCCAGTATAGGGACTAAGCTCATCCTGACCTAGAGTAGCTAATGAGTGAGTGGGCTTGCTCTCACATCAAAATAGCTCAAGATAAAATATTTGTGTTTGTCTGAAGTAAAAGGTATAGGAAGCCACTTGGATTCTCTTACACCTATCTTAAACAGTAGGAAGGTTACTAAAGAAAGGATGCCTGTTCTTACACCTAACTTATTGTACTAGTCAAAATAAGATGCCTCGTGGGTTCTCTTATACCTATCCTAATATCACTAGAGAGTTGAATGTGATTTGTGTTTGTGTTTTGAAGGGATATGATGCCACTTGGGTCTCTTACACCTACCCTAAACACATCATGGAGGATTCGCAAGCAAAAGATGTTTCTAACACATAAAAGGTTTAATTTGATATAAAAAAGAAGTTTATTGATGATTATTTTCAAACAAGATTTGTGGATAATATTTCTTTATGTAGAGCCCATTGATCGAAAGCATCGGACGCTCTCCCTTACAATTTATAAGTTGATAAGATCCTCCTTGGCAGGCCTTCTCTATGGAAAAAGGGCCTTCCTAAGTGGGTTTAAACTTACCTCCCATCTTTTGATGGGCAACAATTAGTCTCCTTAGAACTAAAATAAGCTCTCCTACTTGAAAATCTCTAGGATGAACCAAATATTATGAGCTTGAACCATTTTGGCTTTGTATAACTTGAGGTTCTGGCATGCCCTGAAGTATCTCTCCTCCAAACCTTTGAGCTCTTTTAACAACAGCTTGACGTTCTGCTCTGTAGTAATCTTGCTACCCACAGCTATCCTTATTGATGGGATTTGGACTTCTAATGGAAGAATAGCTTCGGATCCATACACTAAAGAGAATAGGGTAGATTGAGTTGGAGTTTTATATGTGTGAGGCCCACAAGGCTTCAACCAACCGCCATGTCACTATTTTTTTTGTTGTCGAGTGTCTTCTTCGATTTGGATGAGAGTTTTGTTTAATGCGCTAGACCATTTTTAGTAGGTATGTGGAATATCTCAATCTATGTTGTGTGGCAAAGTTGATTTTGGTGGTATTGAATGCGTACCATTATTAAATATAATTCATCAAGGCACCAACTTATATAATAACATGATTCAAAAAATTGGAGCACATGCGTGTGACCTCTAAGTGGATTGCCTTCACCCACTTGGAAAAGTAGTCAGTTGCAGTAAGAATGAACCGATGACCCTTGGAAGAAAGAGGATCAATAAAACACTCTATATTAGTGCCCCAACACTCAAATGGCCACGAGGCCAATGTAGGATGTAGAATATTGGGTGGTGACCATAGTGCACCAACATTGGTGGCATCTCTAGCTAAATACATGTAGTCGTAATCATGAGGCCAATAATATCTATGATCTTGGCTTTCATCTTCAGACCGAACTGATGAGCTCCACATAAACCTTAATGTACCTCGATCACAATCTTACGGGCTTCATGTTTGGCTAAACAGTGTAACCACATATGATCGAAAGACGTACAAGGTGTCTTCCACAAGAGCATAGAGAGCTCTTTTCACGATGGGCTAATGACTTTTCCTGAGGTAGTTTGTCTGTGTTTAGGTAATCCATAAATGGTTGCCTCCAATTTAACTCATCCATCCTTTTTGGCAACGACAACCTCCCCTTCAAAAGAGAGTCTCTCAATGAGTTCAATAAGGGATATGACTTGTCTATTTTGATCCCTTATTGAAATGGACTCATCTTCTAGGCATGCCAACTCCTTGGCAAGCTTGCCAATGCATCTACTACAACATTATCTCCTTGAAGGATCTTATAGATAGTGACCTCTAGGATTTGAGCCAATAACTCCATGGTGTACTTATGGTAATGATAGAGCTTAGGCTTTAGAACCTTGTAAGATCCAATGATTTGGTTGATGATAAGCTGAGAATCCTCAAGATCCGATGCTGGATGCATAGTGTGTTGACTAACTCTAGACCAACAATCAGAGCCTCATATTTGGCTTCGTCATTGGTACATGGATTGGGCAGATGATATGAGAATCTCATCACATCATGGTATAGAGTTAGGAGAACTATTCCTACCCTTACCTTTCTTAGAGGAGTAGATCGTGGTTCTTCTCCTTTTTGAAAGGAAGCCGCACCATCAAAGTACATCTCCCAATAGTGAATGCTAGTGTCCCCAAAGTTCATGATTTGTTCATCAAAGAGGTCATCACTAAGTGAAGAATTAGCAAGAAGTGGGTGTGCTGTTAAGAAATTCGCTAGTGCCTGTCCTTTCACAACACATAGGGGTATGAATGTGATGCCAAACTGTACTAAAATCATGGACCATCGTGCCAACCGTCTTGATAACATTGGTCATTTCATGAGATATTGCAGTGGATTGATTCTATAAATTAGATTCACCTTATGAGAAAGCATGTAATGCCGTAGCTATTGGGATGCGAAGATTAAAGCTAAGTAATGCTTCTCGATAGGTGGGTAGTTTGCCTCAACAGGGATTAGGCAATGATTGAGGTAGTAGAGAGAATTTTCTTTCCCTTCATCATTGGCTTGGGCCAACAAAGCACCAAGGGAGTCATCTAATGTAGCTGTGTAGAGGTTCAATGGCTTGCGGATATGCTAACTAGCCCCATCAAGTAGGCTTGATGTCTTCAAAAGCATGCTAGCACTTGTCATCCCAACTTGGCATCTCTTTTGATAAGTCCTGAGATTGGCTAGCATCTTCCTGATAAGTTGGATATGAAGAAGCTTAGATGTGACAACTGCCCTTAAAATGATCTGAGTTGAGTTAGACTTTAGGGGGTGACATTTTAAAGATTGCCTTGATCTTCTGGATCTCTATTCCCCGATGTCGGACAACAAACTAAAGGAATTTCTCTGAAGCTACTCTGCATGCACACTTCAAAGGATTCATTTGAGGTTAAATTGTCTTAACTATCTGAAAATTACTCTCAAGTTGAAGAGATGGTCTTCCTTTTCTTTGTTCTTAACTACTAGATCTTCAACATAGCATTCAACTTGATGATGAATGAGTTCGTCGAAGAACTAAGTCATGGCCTGCTAGTATGTAGCACTGGTATTTTTAAGACCAAAAGGCATGACATTATAATAATAGATTCTGATCTAGGTTTAAAGTAGTATTTCTTTCATCCTCGAGTGCCATCTTGATTTGGTTGTAGCTAGATGACCCATCCATAAAGGAGAACACTGCTGAGATGAGGCAATGTCCACCATCAATTCTGGTATAGGAACTGGAAATTCATCTTCAGGACATGCCTTATTTAGATCCCTAAAATCAACACATATGTGAATTTGGCCATTCTTTTTCTTAACTGGGACGACATTAGTTAACCAGGCAGGATATTTTCTTCCCTGATAAAGCTAGCATCAATTAGTTTCTTGATTTCAAAAGTGTCCTATTGCTCAATATCTAATCGCATGCGTCTAAGAGCATGCTTGATAGGGTTAGCATTAAGATCTATTATTAGCTTGTCGACTGCCACAATGGGAGATAAACTAGGCATTTCTTCATAACTTCACATGAAGCAGTCCCTAAACTCAGCTAATAGCCTAACTAAGTCATTGGTTTCTTCTTCATTAAAAAAATGAACGATGTATGTTGTAGATCTTCTTTTATTCTTGTTCATTTTTTTGAGTTCGTCAATGGTTGATCTAATTTCTTCCTCAAACTCCAGAGGTGCATCTTTGACTTCAGGCTCATTTGGATCATCTAAAGTTTCTAAACATGCCTCCTCATAAGAGTTAACATGATTTGAGAAGAACCTCGACCTAAATGAGTGGTGATGACAGAGAATGGTCGCCATCATTGGACCCATGTTAACCCTAGTCGATCTAGATGAATGTCTGCTTTGGTTGTTGTTGACATCACTTTTAGAGTGAGCTCTCAACTTCTCCATCTTAGACATAGGACTCTAAACATTAAGAGTTCTTAGTCTTAAGACACTTCTAATGATTAAGTGAACACTTAACCTAACCTAGAGACTTAAAAGAGTTAACCATGGAATAGGTCATGCCTTGTGTATTAAGAAAACTTACCTAATAGCTTGAACCAAATCCTTACTTCCTTCTTTCAAGTCAAACTCTAAATTTAAATCAACTTCAAACCAACTTCAAATTCAATCAACTTCAAATTAAAACCAACATCAAATTCAAATCAACTTCAAATTCAAATCAATTCCAAATTAAATCTTAAATCAATTCCAATTCAATTGATTTTTCTTAAATCATAAATCAATTCCAACTCAATCGATCTTCTCAAATTATGAATCAATTCCAAATCAAATGATTGAAACACATGATTGAATTCAAATTCCAAAAATCTTTTCTAAACCATTTTGATTTCAACTTACGGACTTAGCTCAAATCAAATCCAAATCATTCCAAATTCAAAAGATTTTCTCATAACCCACTTATATTCCTATTTAAATTCACAAATATAAATGAAATATAAATTCAAATGCCCAAAACCAAATTCAAAACTCAAATCCAAACAAATCCAACCTATACCCTTTCAAGTCAAATTCTTGAACTTAACCAAATCATTCTCAAATCAATCCAAAACCTTATATTTTCCCTTTAAACAATCATTCCTTCAATCACAAGCCAAATATAAACATAACTTCAATCATCAAACCAAAATCAAACCAACCCAAGTCAAACCCATGTTCACCCTTCTGACTTGAAATTGTCAAATGAATCAAAACTAATTTGACTCCAAATCACTTGCAATTGGATTTATATTTCAATGATAAGTCCATATGTGAGTTCAACCAAACTTGAACCATGCATTGATCAAGCCAACTGACCTACTTAGGCTCACTTGACCCAAAGTGACCTAAAGCACCTTCTTGAGCCACATTCTAATCCAACCCAAATTGGATTGAACTAAACCTATCTAAGCCTCACATTGTGAGCAACAATCATCATAGGATGATCAATCACTCAAATTGGGTCAAACCAAGTCAAACCTAGCCTTTAACCAAGTCAACACTTAGCCTAAATGAAACCCAAACTAGCCAAAATCCACTAAAAGCCAAATTGATTGAAATCATTGATCGAAGCCAATTCATAATCAATGATTGGACTGACCAAGCCATCAATTGAGCCAAACCTAGCCCAATTAGCCACTTGACCTACCCAAGTTGACCTAAAAAGTCAAAATGGTCAAATATTGATCTAAGCCAAATTGATTGCAACTAATGGGTCAAATTCATTCTAAATCACTTGTTGAACTTGACCAAAGCTTCAATTGGCCAACTAGACCCAGCCTAGCCCAATTGACCATGAACCCAACTTGACCTAAAAGATAAAATCAACTTGAAATCAAACCAAAAAAAAATTGATTGAAACCAAAGCTTGCAAAGTATTTCAAATGATCAACCAAGCCTAAACCAACCCATGACCTAACCCAATTGGGTCAAATTGGTCAAATTGGTCAACTTGACCCATTTGACGTAAATGAATCTAAATGAACCAAAACCAAATATAAGTCAAATTGAACCAAAATAATGATACCCATAGGCTCCAAATGATCATTTGAACTTAACCTAACCCATGGTTTGACCCAATTTGACCAATTGGTAAACCTAATCCAAATTGACCTAAATAGGTCAAATTGAACCAATTCAAATTAAATGAATTCCAAATCAATTAAAATTTGGCCCAACCTAGTTTTGAATCATTTCAAATCTGATCAAATCAAAATCAAGGCCAAATGACCATTTTCCCTGGGTCAAAGGGTATCCTATGGCTTAGAATTTGGCCAATTCCTTCTCATAGAAACTTTGCATCCTCCTAGTGGTCCACATGGACACTAAGGAGGGTGGTGAACATGACCCAATGGGTTTGGGTCAGCCATGACCCAAACAAAGCCAAACTGACCCCTCCAATACAAATTAGCCACTTGGATCACCTTTTACACTCACATAGCACATGGGCACTACCTCTACTTCCCTCCACTACCTAAAACGAACCACATGGAGTGCCTAATAGCCTAAACAACCCAATCAATCTCCTTAATTGATCAAAAATGGCAAAGCAAGCCTCGACCATCTGATCCAAGTAGGGGGAGATATACTCCCCCTCATTCTAACTCAAACCAGTGACATTGCATTCGATTGAGCTAGTGTGATTGAAAGCAAGCTTATCCTAACTTCCCAAAGCCATTTCCAAGCCTCTTGAATTTCTCCATCTCAATTTTCTTCAAAGCTGAAATAGGGGAGGCCTAAGGAAATTCCAATTCATTCAATTCTCCACCAAACCTAAATTCACTTTACAAGCACCATCAACAGACCTAGTCGAGCTCACCCAAGGTGTTTCTCAAGTCACCAAGCCACGAGAAGGGGGATTTTGATCAAAGCCAAAATTCATTGAAGGGGAGCTTGGCCAATTGAGCAATCCACTTCAAAATCAAATTGAAACATTCAACAGGGCTTCATCTCCACTAGATGAAGCTACCTCCTCCATTGGAAGCACTAGTGATATCCTCCAGTGAGGTATTGCTCAAAATGATTCTCCCTTAAAAAATGCTAGGTCCTTTGTGAAGGGAATTGCAATCCCATTAGATTCTAGCCGTTGGATGTTCTTCCCTACACCGCTTGATGGTGTGGGTGAATCTAGCCCAATTCGAGCTTAGGTGAGCTGATCAAGCGGAGGATGGATGACCGCCTCCCAAAGGTGGATGAATCATGAGTCGTCCATCCGCATGTTTTAGATGGACGCTGACAAATTGATTAGATCCTGATTTAAATCCTTTAGAACCAGATTAATCATCATCAATCCTTGATCGGCCTGGGGAAAGCACATACCACGGCGATGTGATAACTTAAATAACCAATGCCATCATGCCCCATAGAAAGCGCATCACGTCAACAGTCCACGTGACACCGACGAGATTAGTTAATTAATTAGGCTATTCTAATTATCCATTAATCACAAAAACTTCATAAAATCATAATTAAATGTAGAAAAATCCAAAAAATATAAATGAAGGCTCATTTTAAAGGTATTTCAGAGGGGAATCTAATAAAATTATTTCTAATTGATTTTGAATAGTGAATTTTCCTTAATTAGGGTTTAATTAAAAATTGAATTACTTTGATTACTCCTTAATTACTTAATTAATTAATTCCAAATTTCTCATACATATTTTGGGGGATGACTTCTGCCTCCCCCAAATTTTCTTAGAATTTATTAATGAGTTAATTAGAGAAATTAATTAATGAACCCCTAATCACCCCTTTTAAGTAATTAAGAGTAATTAAGCATATGAACAATGATTTAATCCCTTAATTGAGATAATTAAATATTGTTTAAGTAAGGTGGAGGTTTATGGAATTAGATTGAGATATTTTCCCTAAGTTATTCCCTAAACACCTTTTCTTCCTTAATCCAAACATAATTAAGAATTAATCCACAAATGATATCCTTATTTAGTCTAATCAAACTTTCAAAACTAATCTAAAATTAATCAATCTCTTGCTGGGTAGATCCTTAGGTGTTCAAAAGCCTAAGGTAAGTTTAAAAAAATCATATCCAACTCACATGTGTGGGAAGGTTATGAAAGTACTTAATGAAAACCCTTTAGCTTAATTAATCAATAATTGTGAACCAATTGCATTAGGCCCCTTAATTTCTTAGGTGCATTACCGATTTAAATTTCATGTGATTGCATATCATATGTTGGCTCATAATTATTTGTTTAATTATGTTAAAATGGTGTAGCTAATAATTAATGGATTTAATCACACCTTAACCTAAATAAAATATAAAATCAATCAAATTGTACTAAAATTAAACTAAATCAATTCACATGGGGAAATGGGTTAGGACCAGCAAATTCTCTTCACATTTCCTAAATCAGATCAAATACAAAAATAAAAATCTCTTTAAAGAATTTTGATTCTCTTTAAATGACTTTATTTTATAGGATTATCTTTAGGAATTAATTAGGGTGAATGAAGTCATATGCTTACATCACTTTATTTCTTTCCAAGCATGCTAAATGATATTTTCCATATGAAATCATGCATTCATTTCTTTGAAAATCAATTAAATAAAAATGTTTCCTTTATGTCAAATTGCATATTTTGGCTAAAGTAAGAATATGAATGGCTATTATCACTATTAAACCAAAAAATATTTTCAAAACTTATAAATCAAAGATTATAAACGAGGTGATGCTACTTTTAAGTACTTATAAGCTTGCATGCGATTATAGCATAAGATTTATTTTATGTGATTTTTCTTCTCTTCTCTTATCATGGGTTTGAATAGGATTTACAAAGTGTATAGTTCATTAGAAAAGAATATAACACTTGCCTAAATGTATTCTTATGCCCCTATGTTATGACTTAAGAAGGATCCTCACATTACACATGCAA
This sequence comes from Cymbidium sinense, assembly GCA_021442155.1. Lineage (NCBI taxonomy): Eukaryota > Viridiplantae > Streptophyta > Magnoliopsida > Asparagales > Orchidaceae > Cymbidium > Cymbidium sinense. Next base: position 47,879,446 of record CM038225.1, on the reverse strand, counting down.
ATCATACAACCAAATCAAACATAAATCTTTTGCATATTTCTTCATCCATTTGTTTCCTTTTGTACATTTACATGTATTTAAGAAAAGTGGCGGGGTTATGAGGCTTTAAGTAGCCCCAAGTAGGTATTGTACCTTACACCCCTGGTCTAGAAAATAATGGTGTCGTACTCACGTATGTCTTTTATACATGTGAATGTGCATTTTGCTAATGAATAAAAGAATCCCTTTCTTTTCTACATAATAAAAACATACATTCATGGAATATCCAAATTTTTTTAAGCAACATCTCTTAGCATTCATCATCAAGGTGTGCTAAAATTTGCATTGCATGTATAGATATGCTTAGTATTCTTCATATGCATGATATACATGGTGGAAAGAAATAAATGATTGTGTTATGTTGTAGTAATTCACCTTAATTAATCCTAAGATGCCTTTCTTATTGAATAGGTTTATTTAGAGCAAATCTAAACTTAGGGTTAATTAAAACACATAATAAAATATTCACTAAAGAAAAATCACTAATGAATCTACCTTTGAAATTAGTTAAGGTAGAGATGAAAGAGAAGTTCTCTTCTCTTTTCTTCTCTTTCCAACATTTAGTAACTAAATGTAGGTTCATTCAAACCAAATCAAATCATTAAAATTGATAAATCAAATAAATCACTTAAAATAAAACCATCCTCTAAGTTGAACCCTTCACACTTAGAAAATTCCAACCTTAAATCCTGGTTAAGGCATGCACACAAGCCTTAAATGGCACACATTAGGCTAAGTCACCATTTCTAGGTCTTTGTTAGGGTGGTGCATGATTTGATGCCTAATTTTCTTTTTTGTGATGTAATATTTTAGAGGATGTTAGGGTGCATGTGTGTAGACTGAATGATAAGATGATCGTAGTCTAATCATATCTTTTACTTGAGATTGTGCTTAAGGGGTGCTGTAATAAAAATATAAATGCTTTTGTTGTGTAGGTTGCTTATACCCCTAAGCATGATCCAAACTAGGATAGGTGGACTTGGTTACCCATGTGTGGGGTGCTAAGTCCAAATTATTGTATAACTACTTGGGTTGTGTGGTATGTTAGCTAATTTTTATTTTATAGGCTTAGTTATATTTATCTTTCCCATTTTCATGTAAATTTTGCAATTAAGATTTAAAATGAATGTTATGGGGGAATTAAGGTGAACATTGGTCATAAGACCATTTCTTATGTACCATGTGAAGCCTTGGAGCAAACCACATCCCAAGTCCAAATGAAAGAAGAAGAAAGAAAGAAAAGAAGAAATGAAGAAATGAAGAAATGAAGAAATGAAGAATGAAGACCCCCATAACATGAATTCCTTTTTTATTGCAATTATTCATTTATAATCCAGATTGTATAAGGGTAGAGCTCGGCTACCCATTTTCTTTTTATATTTTGTGCGATGGAGCCCGACCACATCGTCCTCTTATTCTTTTGCAATAGCTTTATAAAATTATTTGATGTTTGTTTAGTTTGTGCAATAGAAATGACATGATTTTCTTAGTTTCTTCATTGATTGATGAATGGCTGGATGATTAGAAGTTAGAAAAAAATTTTTTATCCAATTAATTAACTCAAAAAATTAAATTAAACAACTCATAACCTCACCTAAAGCCTAGGACATAAATCAAGATAATAAAAGATTTAGCTACCCCTTAGGGATGTTGTATGTCACACATCATGCGTAAAAAACATATTGCTTCACTCTTGCTAATGGAGGGCTTCCACCTTTGCCTGAGAAAATGGCTTGACCTTTGAGAGCCATGGTGGAAACACACCCCCTTCTTGTTGATTTTGGCCCATAACCAATTTCTCATGCATTAGGCATATGAAATCCCATAGCCTGTGTCAAATGAAAATATCCAAAAATGAAAATAAAACTTAACAAAATTTGCATTAGAAGTCATTATTCATGCCCTTCATGATCTAGTCTCTTAGGGAGTGTGTTTAAGGACTTAGTCTCCTTTCTAAATAAACAACAGCCTAGCTATCTTGCAAAGCATAAGACTTGCCTACATGTATTTAAAATCATAGGAGGAGTTAGTTGGTGCCACCCCAATTGTAAGTAACAGTGTTTTACTCTCTTATGGAGATAAATCACATACCCATTTTCTCCTTAGATTTAGATCATGTTTTGGCCCTCGCCAAAGCTCCCTAGATTTAGGATCCAAGGTTGTTATTTTCCTTTACGGGTTGTAAGCTTAAATTCTCACCTCTTAGGCATTTCCATGATCTTGTGTTGTGGAATTGTAAGCCCTAGATTTCTAATAAAAATTCAACTCAAACATATAATCCTTTTTAAATTTCAAAAATATAAAGCCCAACCATAGGATAGTTTGGAATGTTCGGTAGGTTTCCTAGTATCGTGAGCATCCCCTACTTATCGCCCTTTGGTTTCGATAATAACTCCCTCCTCTTGATCAATCCCTCTTGATTTTCCAAAAATAACCAATTTGATAATATTTGAAATTTTGGACAATGCTCATTTACCTTAATTGAGAGTATTCTTAAGGAATCATTCCTTAAAAATATAATTATAGGGGCTTGCCTCATAGAAAACTTAACAAACTTTTAAAATAAACCTACTTTACTTTTCCATGTAAAGTGGGGAAATATCTCAAGTACATTCAAGATCATTGACCTGGGGAGTCCTCATAGGTGGTTAGGTCCATTGTAGAATGGTGACTTCTATCTTTGAGATAGTATATCATTCCTCAATGTCATACTCATCCCCTAATAAGTACATCTAGGATCTACGGTGTCCCAACATACACATATTTTATTTTTCAATTTCTCAAGAGTTTGAGAAATAAACACCACATTTTTGGCGACTTTTGGGAGGAGTTCCTCTCTCCATCTTTGTTAAATGATCGTTGTCTCCAAGTATCGATAGTAGATTTGTATTTCATTTGAATATGAGACTACCCTTCTTTTTTATTGGCACTTAGTTTATTTCATCCTTAAACTAAGCTAGCCAACATCCTTTAGGTTTTGGGACCTCACTCCATGTAGGTCTTAAAACCCCTGTTGGGTCCCCCAATAAGTGAAAATAAAAATTTAATAAAAATATATTATTAAAGACCTTCCTCCTTACCATTTCTATGGTAATGAAAGGTTCACTCCAAAAATAAAGAAAAATAAATCATTTGTAAAAACATCACTTTCCAAAAAGCACTTTTTCAAAAAGTTCACATAATAAAATACTTGGAAAAAAAATTTCATAGCTCAACCTCATCTAACAATCTTCAAGATTGTTACATGTAGGATCTTTTCAAAAATCAAAATCAACAATTATCTTTTCAAAAAGAACAAATGGACATCCTCATTCAATATACCTAAATTTATTGAATGAAAATTTCAATTCAAAAACAAAACTAAAATCATCTTTCAAAAAGAACAAATGGACATCTTTATTCAATATACCCAAATTTATTGAATAAAGATTTCATTTCTAAACAAAATAAAAAAAAATCATCTTTTCAAAAAGCATATATTTGAAAATGAATATCCTCATTCAATATACCCAAATTCTATTGAATGAAGATTTCATTTCAAATAAAATCATATCATAACATTGAAATTCCATTTCAACATATCACACATGTTGAAGTTGGAATTTCTTTCTTTCAAAAAAAAAATATATATATATATATATATATATATATATATATATATATATATATATATATATATATATATATATATATAAAAAAAAATAATAAACCTCTTCATTCAAATATATCCAAATGTTGATGGAGGTTTTATTTCAAATAAAATTGCACCATTGAAATTCCACTCAACATATTCACATGTGTAAGTTAGAATTCCTTCTTTTCAAAAAAAGCAATAATCACACATAAAATTTCATCTTTAAAAAATAAAACATAATTGACTCCCATTTGACATACCCAAATTTGTCAAATGTTTCATTTTCAAAATAAATTTGGTCTTTTATTTAGCATACCCAAATTTGCTAATAAAGATCCCTCTTTTCAAAAATCAAAAAAAAAACACATTTGGAACCTTATTTAGCATACAAATTTGCTAAGTAAAGTTCTCATTTTCAAAAAAAATCAAACACAATTGGATCCTTTATTTAGCATACCCAAATTTGCTAAGTAAAGATCCTCTTTTCAAAATCAAAAATCAAACACATTTGGATCCTTTATTTAGCATACCCAAATTTGCTAAGTAAAGATCCTCTTTCAAAATCATAAAATCAAACACATTTGGATCCTTTATTTAGCATACCAAATTTGCTAAGTAAAGATCCTCTTTCAAAATCATAAAATCAAACACATTTGGATCCTTTATTTAGCATACCAAATTTGCTAAGTAAGATCCTCTTTTCAAAATCACAAAATCAAACACATTTGGATCCTTTATTTAGCATACCCAAATTTGCTAAGTAAAGATCCTCTTTTCAAAATCATGAAAATCAAACACATTTGGATTTATTTAGCATACCCAAATTTGCTAAATAAAGATCCTCTTTCAAAATCAAAACACATTTGGATCTTTATTTAGCATACCCAAATTTGCTAAGTGAAGATCCTCTTTTCAAAAACACAAAATCAAACACAATTGGACTTTATTTAGCATACCCAAATTTGCTAAGTAAAATCTCTTTCAAAAAAAAAAATCAATTTACCCTTTATTTTAACATACTCAAATTTGTTAAATAAAGGGTCCCAAAAATCAAATTCAAAAATATGAACCAATTGAAGCATCAAAAATCTCTTCAAAATATTTGA